>ML413459.1:688-30525 GCA_005239525.1 Nicotiana knightiana
CAAAGGCCTGGCTAACGCCAGGCTAGGGCTGGCGTTTCAGCCCTAACGCTTGGCTAACGCCAGGGTAGGGCTGGAGTTTCAGCCCTAACGCCTGGCTAATGCCAGGTAGGGCTGGTTGTTTGGCTCTGTCGCCCGGCTATCGCCTGGGTGTCTCCTTTCGCGTATTTTTCGACGTATTTGCATCCTTTTAGCTCCGTTTCCATCTCCACTTCACCTACACATGAAATAAACTCCATTAAGCACATAACAAGTGTANCGCTAATTCCTGCAAAGCTTGGCTCACATACTCTGCAATCATTTGCTTTACCTGATCTTGTTCCACAATTTGATCATTAGTCAATGTTTGTTATTGGATCTTTCTGGGGATTCTTCCCTTGAACCACGTGGGGTTCGTGAAGGTGATGGAACTGGGGTTCCACTTCTTTGCTGGCTGTTGTTGTTGGGGTTTAACATAATTCAAAGGATATCACTTGGAAAGTAAACAAAGATTATCATATTCCCGGTAGCGGAACCAATTTGTTTAACCAAAAAATTAGACCCTTTGACTAAAGCTTATTTTTAAGATGAATACGGGTAACTGATAATCAAGATAATGAAAAAATGAATAATAGACAATATTACAGAAATAAAAGATCGAAGTTGATTGTATTTCGAGAATCAGATGCCTTTACAAGTTGTATTCCCCTCCCTTATATAGGAGATTCTTATAACGTACGACTGCTGCTATGGTTACTCATTAATGACTAATTATGACATTAATGAGGCGTTACAAAGGATAACGGTAATTGGGGTNGGTTCAGTTACGTAACGTTCGAGTAATCAATTGTGGGTTCGTGAATCTGCCCGTAGCTTTGTCTAGATTCATTCTGACCGTGCCTCTCTCCCGATTTGATCAAATTGGACTTCCCGTGGCTGAGAATCAGATGCCTTTACAAGTTGTATTCCCCTCCCTTTAAATATCGCAACGTATGCTTAATCCCGTTCCAATATCTCTGTGTAGAAAAAGAGTTATATCTTTCTAGTAAATTAATAAAAATACTATATCAGGCCTTGTATCATTAGCAAGATACATAAGTGCACCAATTGCACTGAGATAGAGTATTTTAGGACCAAGGAGTTTCTCATCCTCTTCTGGAGGTCACAACAGATCCTTATTCACTTCAAGTGATCGAACAACCATTGGTGTACTCAATGGGTGAGCTTTGTCCATGTAAAATCATTTTAAGACCCTTTCTCTTTGGGGAGATTGATGGATAAAGATCTCGTTTGCTAAATGTTCAATTTGCAGATCAGGACAAATTTGTCTTTTTAAGATCTTTCATCTCAAATTCGTTCTTAAGATATTCCATTGTCTTTTAGAGCTCTTCTGGAGTTCCAATAAGATTTATATCATCAACATAAACAACAATAATAACAAATTCTGATAACATTTTCATTATAAAAATACATAGATAAATAACATACTCATGTAACCTTCTTTCAGCAAATATTTACTGAGGCGATTATACCATATGTGCCCAGATTGCTTTAAACCGTACAAAGATCATTGTAATCTGATCGAGTTTATTTCACGATACTTTGAACTATATGCTTCAGGCATTTTAAATCCTTCAGGGATCTTCATACTGACTTATCAAATGAGTCATATAGGTTATGACTTGTATTTAAATGACATGACATCTTCAGGTGTCTGGACTACAAGCCGATCCTCACAATATTTTATAATATTGTGCACTATATTGTATCAAATATATCGTCAACGGTCATTTTTTATTGGTTCCTAAACGACATAACTTGTTGATATCTCATCAATTTCTTTATTTTCAGGTACCTGAACATCTTCTGCTGTTTCATGAAATTTTATGCCGTGGGCTCTTCTAGAGCTCATTTCCTCCTCATTATGATCACTTTGATCATTTTCTTCTATCATTTTCAGGAATTGTTAACTTTGGAATTAAACGAATTACAAAGCTTCATGAGTGCGGCAAAATTTATCCTCCAGGAACTTTAATTTTAATAGGAGCATTTGCAGCTGAAATATGAGATTGAATTTTGGATAAGCAAATGCTTCTGCTATTTGACTTGAATTATATTCTGAGTAAGGATCCTATTAATGATAATTCGATTCATATAGCATATTTTCCAATTGCTTATACCATTCCCCAAATGTTAGAAAAACTAACATATATCCCCAATCTTCTTTGAGGAACCTGTTTTTGTGCTTTGTGGTAGAGAAATTAATCATATACCACACATCAAAAGTTATTAGATAGTAAAAATATTTGGTTTCTGATCCTAAATAAATTGTGAGGGGATGACTTATCATATATTGTTTGTTGATGCATACAAGTGTTTTTATATGCAATTTAGAAAATCTTAGACCAACACATGAAGCATTGTTCTCATAAGCAATAGTTTAGCCATTAATAGGATGTATTCAATGCTAAACCAACTTGGATATAAACTGTCACGACCCAATCTCTCCTATAGGCCCTGATGGCGCCCAACATTACCGATAGGCAAACCAACAGTGAGCAAACTATAGTGACTGTTTCTTTTAAAAATTTGAAAATACCTTATTTTAATTATTTAACAAAAAAGAAGTGAGAAATTTAATAAAATGAGAAATAAACAATTTTTAATAGCAAGTGAGGTGAAGTAATAATCAAAAATCATCAAGTTCCCACTAGCAAAATCTCCAAGACCTGGTATCACGAGTGTATGAGCTACTAGTAGAATATACAACAAAATGCTAAATGACTGTCTGCAATAAAGTAGACAGAAAATAAATTCTAAAGAAAGACTTCGGCCGCTGCAGAACGGGCTCGGAGGGCAGCTCACCGCAAAGTCTCAGAGTATCAGGAATGCGTGTCGGGGTGATATCCAGATGCACCCGCCTCATGCCCTGCACTGTTAGTGCAGAAGTGTAGCGTGAGTACATAAACAACATGTACCCAATAAGTATCTAGTCTAACCTCGAAGAAGTAGTGACGAGGGGTCTACTTCGACACTTTCTATGGCTGACAATAAAATACTAATATTCTAAATAAGCAGGGTCCATGTAAATTAATGAAAACTCAATAAGAAGAAATCTCAATTTAACCTCTCAAGTCAGTGAAACGATGTCAAGTATAATTGAGCTCCAAGTATTATTACGCACGAATTATGGCGAGGTCGTACGACCCGATCAGAAATACATATAAATATACTGTGTGTACTGCTGAGGGTCAAACAACACGAACCATAGATGCATCTATTAACCTACTGAGGCGAACAACCTGCTCCCATGAGAGTAGAGGAACTTACCTCGCTCGTGCAAATGCTTTCGACGCGAGTGAACATAGAATTTCTCTAACTTATTATAAAATTCTTCAATTCTTTCCAAAAATAAGAAGTCTAATCTGGAAAACTTAATCTCAACTATATTTAAGACAATTCATATGCATAATCAAATAACGGTGCCAACAAAACATGATGTAAATCTAAGGCTACCTGAACATCACATGGACTATAGCTACGCACGGACTTTTGTCACCTAGTGCGTACGAAGCTCCCCATACAAGTAATTTGCAACAAAAAACACCTAAGGGGATGAATTTCCTCTTTCAAGGTTAGGCAAGAGACTTACCTCATTACTAAGTTCACTCCCGATCCACAAATGTGCTTAAAATCCTCAACCCGGTGCCAAACGACTCGAAACTAGTCAAATGTTATATAAATTAATCAATAAAATGTTCAAAAGTTCATAATTTGACTATTAGAGCAATTACCCAACCTAAATCGGAAAATTCCTAAAATTCATCCCCGATCCCACGTGCCTGAATTTCGAAATTTTTTTAAAGATCATCGTTACCCATAAGCTTACCAACTCAAATATATAAATTTTACCCTATTCCATAATCATTTTCATGGTCAATTCTTATTTTTATCAAAACCTAGATTTTTCAACTAAACCCATAATTTTCATAATTTTACATGTTAAGATCTACCCATAACCTATGTATTAAACTCACATTGGGTAGGAATCACTTACCTTCAATAGTTAGGTGGAAACCCCTCTCCCGAAAGCTCTAAATCGGCCAAGAAATGAGAAATGAGAGAAAAATGCCTAAGTCCCATTTTTAAAACAAGACACTGCCTAACTGCCCCTTCTTCGCGAACGCGGAAAGGGCCTCGCATTCGCAAAGGCAAGGCCAAGGTCCAGGAAATTTGGGTATCGCGAACGTGACCATAGCGTCGTGAACACGGAGGCTTACATGCCCTGCCCTACGCGAATTCGAGGGCACCTTCGCAAACGCAAAGACCAATGGTGCTACCCCCCACCCAGATTTCCTTACCTTTCGCGAACGCGGATCACATCACGCGAAAGCGAATTTCAGTGACCCAAATCTTCACGATCGCGAGCTCTTTTCCAAGAATACGTGGCACGAAATTCCCCAACCAAATTCCTTCATCGCGAACACGAGGGTCTTTCCGCGTTCGCGAAGAAGGAAACCAGAACTGGAAAATCTGGTTTATCCAACTCAGCTCCGGGTGGTTCGAAACACACCCGAGCCGCTTGGGACCCCGTCCAAATGCACCAACAGGTCCATAAACATAATACAGACTTGCTTGAACTCTCGAAATGCATAAAACAACAACAAAACTAAGAATCGCACCCCAAAACCATATTGAATCAAATTATGAACTTCAAGTTTCCAATTCTCTCCGAACGCGCCAAATCATACTTAAACTACTCGAAATGACACCAAATTTTGCGTGCGAGTCTTACATCACTATATAGAACTATTCCCGGTATCAGAATCCCAATTGGACCTCGATAACACAAACTACCACTTCAAACCAAATTTAAAGAACTTAAAAACCTCCAATGATCCAACATTCAATATTAAGCACCGAAATATTTCATGGTCATCCAAAACCCGATTCAAACATACGCCCAAATTCAAAATTGTCATACAAATCTGTTGGAACCGTCAAATCCCGATTCCGTGATTGTTTACTCAAAACATTGAAGAGGTAAAACATTTATAGGTCAATCTTCACCGCCTTTAGTGTTAGCAATCCCCTAAAGGGGGAAGATGGTGTGATATAGTATTAAGTCAGAGTTATGTGGTTCAGGTAACTATAGAATAGTAAAGGAAGAATGCGGTAAAAAGGAGAAAGGAATGAGATTGCATTTACTCAGATCCAACAAATATGTTATGACTCCAGAACATTATGCAAGCACGATGCCGGGGAGAAGCACTAAGGGTTCCCACACAGGATTTTATTGATAAATAAGTGCGAATGAACACTTGATACACAAGGAGCCAGTGCGAGATGTAAGTTAAGACAAAGAAAATAACCCAAGAGAGATTACACAGGAATATAGATATGAGAATGGGCCAATGATTATTTAGTAGTTTATTCATGAAGAATCTAGTGGCTATACAAGAGGATACTATAAATCAACAAATAGTGCAAGATAAACGCAATGAACCTCAACATAGGGAATTCAGCCTCGCAGATATGACACCGTAATAGTTGAGGAATATTCAGATAGGAGTTAGGGTAGTGTCACAACCCGATTTACCCTTCGAAAGGCATCGTGACGACACCTAGTCTCTACGACCAGGTAAGCCAAATTACGGAAAAAGATATTAAATGGAAGCAATAAAATAAAGACGGAATAAAATAAATCTACACATGAAACATCGCCACTTGGCGCGTACAAAATACAACTTCCCAAAAACCCGAAATATCACTTTAATCACAAGTTCTATCTCAAAATTCTCTATACAACGTAAAGAATTACATGAAAAATCTATCTAAGTCTGGAGTGGAAGGTGACCCGAAGGACTTTGCGGATGCGGCATAATTACCTTTCAGTCTCCTGGAAGCTGCTGCTCGGACCCCTAGCCACGAAATGAAGTGCTGGTACCTGGGTCTGCACATGGAAAACATGCGCAGGAAAGGGCATGAGTGCACCACAAATTGGTACCCAGTAAGTGCCAAGCCTAACCCCAGTCGAGTAGTGACGAGGTCAGGTTAAGGCTCTACTAGATTTTTATAGTGAAAACAGTTTAAAATTTAACAGATAGATAAGTAAGCTAAGGCAGAACCGTAGAAACAATGAGCTAAAACAAAATAGCAACAGGGAGCCCTCGGCTCAGCACATCATAGCTCACAGTAACAAGTATCAATTCAGTATAGGGGGAAAGATCCCAGAATCTCGTCCGTAGTCCCAATTTAAATATGCAATTCCATACAGGGGGAAATCTCCCAGAATCTCGTCTGTAGTCCCAATTTAAATATGCCATGCAGTATAGGGGAAAGCTCCCGGAATCTCGTCTGTAGTCCCAATTTAAATATGTAATGCAGTATAGGGGAAAGCTCCCGGAATCTCGTATATAGTCCCAATTTAAATATGCAATGCAGTACAAATACCAGATACAATTTTTATTTAATAAGTTCGAGGCTAATACGCGATACTAGGAAAAATTTCCCAAAAAGTCCCCCGGGCCCATGTCTCGGAATCGAGTGAAAGTTACAAATTTAGAACACCCATTCACTTACAAACTCACTCGAACAAGAATCATCAAAAACCGACGCCAAAATCTCATTAAATTCTCGGATTTCTATTTGGGGAAACTTCTTCCCATTTTCATGATTTTTTTCACCCAATTCATTGATTGCATGGAAGAAATTGCTATAGATTAATGATATACAAGTGAAATAAGGTTAGGAATTGTTATCTATGAATCTTCTCCTCAAAACTCACTCAAAATTGCCTACTCCTGAGCTCCAAATCATTTTTAGAAGATATGAATTTCAAGCCCTCGAATTTGGTATAAACTATCAGCGATCCCCTACCTGCGGTCCCGCACTTGCGGAAAATCCATCGCAGGTGTGAAAACTCACTAAAAGGACTGGGGCCGCACCTGCGAGAACTGGTTGACCTTGACCAAGCCCGCACCTACGAGCCCCTCTTCCACACCTGCGTGTTCACACCTGCGGTTCCCCGTCCGCTGGTGCGAGACACCAGAACCAACAATGGTTCAGCTGTTTCTAAGTTCCAAAGATCACCCGTTGAGCATATGAAACATCCCCGAGGCCCCCGGGACCTCAACCAAACTTACCAACAAGTCCTAATACCTTATGCAAACTTAGTCGAGCCTCCAAAATACATCACATAACACCAAAATCACCAATTATACATGGATTCAAGCCTAAGAAGTTATGGAATTTCCAAAATCTACATCCGATGCCGAAACATATCAAAACTAGTCCGAATGACCTCAAATCTTACACGCAGGTCACAAATGACACAACGGACCTAAGCCATTATTGGAATTCCATTCCGAGCCTGATATCTAAATTTCAACTTTCGGCTGAAATCGCCGAAATTCTAACTTTCGCCAATTCAAGCCTAAATCTACTACAGACCTCGAAAACACATTCTGGACACGCTCCTAACTCCGAAATCATCCAACGGAGCTAACGGAGTCGACGGAACCCCATCCCGGATCAGTCTTCACACAGTTCCAACTACGGTTCAATTTCTCAAGCTTAAACTCACATATAAGGACTATGTGTTCAAAAACTCTCCGAATTTCACCACTCAAGACAAGTCCCAAAAGTAGAAATAGACATGGGGAAAGCAGTTATTAGGGGATCGGAGTGCTAAATCTCAAACGACCAACCAGGTTGTTACAGGTAGTTAAAAGTACCATATAAGTTTTACGGAAATAAAAGAGAGTTCCACTAAGAGACAATCAAAATTGATGTTACACCCCATGTTTTTGTACGTAATAGTACGTCGTAAGTCAATTGATGTAAGCCAAGAAATGAGATCATCTTTGAAAGTAAAGTAAGATAATCATATTAGCTTAGAGGTTACAAATATTTAAGATCATGAATAACAAGTACCAAGAGGGTTGGAAGGCTTAGAAGCTAAACGAATTGAAGAAAATAAGTTTTGTCGAAAGTCGACAAGTTTGGAATGTTATAACATGTACTTTTGGGGTGATACTAAGGCGCTTAACATGATAAATATGTTATGTTATGAGTTATTTTAGTCGTATGCTATTCGTGTGTTATGTTTTAAAGTCAAGGTAGTTATGGAACAAAGGTTGGCAAAGGTCATCACAAGTTACATTCATAAATGTAGTGAAGATTAGGTCAAAGGTAGCCATACGTTTCTCTCAATATAATAAGAATTACGGGGTGATCCACCTATCAAATGGAAGTTCTATGATTCTAGTTTCCAAAACATTAAACTGTTCATCGATACAACATCACAATAAAGAGATATTCATATTATTGCGAGACTGCACATGCAGCCCCTATAGGACCCAATTAGGTAGGAGATGATTCTCCAACCTTTAAAGATTGGGGAAAGGATCATTTGGGTTCATTTTCGACACAACCAGACCCTATACTCTCCCAAAACACTCTCAAAGCAGTCTCCATGATTCTAGAGTGAAAACCAAAGCTAAAAATATGAATCCAACGCTAGAAATCCCATGGGTGCTTGCTAGATCATAGTTCTTCATCTTGTGGCTATTTTGGAGGATTCTTCAAAGTGAGTTCATCTCATATTTCGTGTTGTTATTGTATATTTAGGTAAGAATCAGTCCGTCCTTCATATATATTCAAGGCAAAATACAAGTGTTTACATACCAAGTTGAACACTAAAAGTTGATTCAAGAAGATAATACAACTCCTATGGTGTTGTGTTGTGTTGTGATTGAGGATTGTTGTGAGCTACACCAACTGGGTATTTCAAGTTCTATCTACTTCCTAAGATATTTAAATCACGTTCTTGGTTATGATTAAGGTTAATCATGTGTTGGTTGAATTTTCTGAGTGAACATCTACGAGATAGTAATTGACATGGCATAAGGAATCGTTATCTTTTTTTGTGGGCTGTGTTGAGGCTATATATAGTTTATTGTGGTTGGAAATTGTTAGAAATAGTTTGATTGTATCGCTGATGTTTCTAAGCTTATGTATGTTCTACTTAAGTTTATTGAAGAAAAAAATATTAAAAAAACAAGAGGTTGGCAATAAAGGTTACGGTGCTAGGCGTGTGGACTATTTTTAAAGATTATTCTTATTATGTTTTGGGGTGAAAATCATATGGTAAGCATAAGTATGATTTTATTGATGTTGTAGGTAGATTCATGGAAAATGAATTGGATTCAAACTATATTTTGTTAATCATAAATCGAGCTTGCCGCTTAAAATGGTTGTTGAAGTAATCGGAGAGCTTATTGTGAATTATATTGTTGTTATTTGGGTTGTTTGGTGACTTTTAGTAACTTGTGGGATGTAGTATAAACAGGGGAAGTGTTGTCCATTTTCTTGTAGAATATTGGCTTCGAAATATGAGAGTTACAACGCTTATATGATGATGACAACGTCGGTTTATTCATTGTAGACGTAAAAAGATCATATTGAGCTTGGTTGACGATTGGAGAGAAGATTGCAAAGGTATGTTAAGGCACTTCCTATTTTTTTTTGGCATGATCTAAAGTGAAATGAACGTAAATGACGCGCTATTTCATAACGGATCTACTCCTAGCAACTAAGGATATCCATGTTGTTCTTTTCTTATAAAGTTATTCTAAGAATGTATGTATGATCCTTGAATCCTATCGAGGTTCATATTGATGGTATGTATGTCCATAATGTTAATCGAAGGTGAAACAACCTTACGTCACCCGAAGGTTGAGAATGTAATTCCATGAGTCAACATGCATTATATATATGTACCTATTTTACTCTATCGAGCCGCGCTATATTTGTCATGACCCAAAATTCATTAAGGTCGTGATGGCGCTGGACACCACTGTCGGGCAAGCCAATCATTTAAATAGATAATAAAATCTTTATTATTTCTTTTTTGAAAATTCTTGAAGTCACTTTTTTTTAATTTTCTTAAATAATAATTAACGAACATCCACTGAGTAATCAATAATATCTTTAGAAAATTTAAATAGTGAATAAATCCCATGATTATCCCAGAACCCGGCGTCACAAGTGCATGAGCAAATATCTAAGAATTATACACGTACTACAATGCTTGTCCGGAATACAAACTGGAGAAGAAATTTAAAATAAATACAATACATTTGAGGAAGACTCTGCCGGCTGCGGGTCGTCTCCGGATGGTGCAGCTCATCTAAGTCTCCAAGTCAGTCACATCACTGCGTCAAGCAGGGCCACTATCTATGAATGTACCTGTGCAATAAAAATGCACAACAAGTGTAGCATGAGTACGAAAACAACGTGTACTAAGTAAGTATCCCGCCTAACCTCGAAGAGGTAGTGACGAGAGGTCGAATTTGACACTTGCTAGAGGTCAATTTAATGAAATCAAGAGTGACACTAAACATGGATATCATAGGAAATTTAACAAGTAGCGACAGAAAATAGCAACTTCTGTCACATTTAACATTCTTAAATCCTCATCATTTCAGTTGACAATTTAAAATTTCTAGGTCAGTAATCAGGTAAAAATCACAGCAAATACGCAGTAAATATCATGCGCAAGCAACGCCGAGGGTCGAACGGACCAAACCAACATAATTATAAACTGTGCACTGCTGAAGGGTCGAACGGCGCGAACCATAGATGCATCTATTAACCTGCCTTGGTACGACCTGTTCCCATGAGAGTAGTGGAAGAAATCACCCCGCTCGCGGAATATAATTTGCGAAGCGGTCACACACAGCCATGCACATCAAAACAATCCACCCCGACTACATCGGGAAAACAAGTACTCAAGTAAATGACAAATTTCTCTTTTAATGGTCATGAAAATAGTGTTTAAATCTTTTACAGAAATTCATTTACCAAGTTCGATAAGGTTTAAACACTTTATTTTCATCAATAAGGTTACAAGTACGGCAATTAAAACATGCTTTCGGGTCCTAGACTACCCGGACATAAGTATAATAGTAGCTACACACGGACTCTCGTCACCTTGTGCGTACGTAGCCCCCACAAATAGTAGCACATATTTAATTATTTCACCTATGGGGACAATTCCCCCTTACAAGGTTAGAAAGGAGACTTACCTCGCTCCAAAGATTCATAACCGACCTCCAAGCCTTTCTGACGACTCAAATTGATGCACAACGCCCAAAAATTATCCAAATAACGGGAAAACCAATGAAAATATACTCTAATACTTATAACAATTCAATTTATATAAATTCTCAATTCCGCTCGAAAAGTTGACAATATTGCCCTCGGGCCTACGTGCCTGGATTCCTAAATTTTTCTAAGATAAATATTACCCATGAATTTACTAACTCCAATATATAATTTATTCAAAATTTCATGCTCAAATTCGTGGTCAAAATTCGAAAATACACATTCTAGGTCCTTGTTCAAAAATCCCAAATTCCCACCAATTTCATGTCTAATCTATGTATAATCCAAGTGTTTTAACTCAAATATGGGAAGAAATCACTTACCTAAAGTTTCTTGATGAAGATCCTCCCTTTAAGCTCCCCAAAAATGCCACACCAAATGAAAATGGGAGGAGAATGGCCAAAATCTCGGTTAAAAATAACACACTACCCAGGCGACCCTTCTATGCGATCGCACTCCCCTTCATGCGATCGCATAAGCCAATCTCAAGAGCCCCCAAAATTACCTCTGTGCGATCGCATACAAGACCCAACGATCGCATAGGCCAACCCAACAGCCTCCAAAAATTACCTCTATGCAATCGCAAACACTGCCATGCGATCGCATAAGCCAATCCCAGGGCCTCCAAATCTTCCTCTATGCGATCGCAAACACTGCCACACGATCGCATAGGCCAAATCCCAGCAGCCTCCAATCTTGCTATGCGATCGCATACCCATTCACGCGATCGCATAGAGTTAAAACCTGCTGTACTCACACCAGAAAACTAGCAATCCTCACAAGGCAAGAATCGACCCATTGAGCATCCGAAACACGCCCGAGGCCCTCGGGACCTCAACCAAACCTACCAACCGGTCCTAATACCTCATTCGAACTTAGTCGAGCCTTGAAATCACATCAAACCACATCGAAATCACTAATCTTAACCCGATTCAAGCTTAATGAACCTAGAACTTCAAAGTTCTATATTTGATGCCGAAACCTATCAAATCACGTCCGATTGACCCCAAATTTTGCACACAAGTCACATTCAACATTACGGACCTGCTCCAACTTTCGGAATCACATTTCGACCCTGATATCAAAATTTTCACTTCCGGTCGGATTTCTCAAAAAAAGACCTTTAAATTTCTAACTTAGCCAAATAACTCCAAAATGACCTACGGACCTCCGAATTCACTTCCGATCACGCTCCCAACTCCAGAATCACCATACAGAGCTATTCCCAGACTCGAAATTCCAAACGGACATCAATATCACTAAAATTCACTTCAACCCAGACTTATGAAATTTCTTCTAAAATGCCGACTTCTACAACATGCACCGAAACGCTCCCGGTTCATCCAAAACCCGATCTGGACATACTCCTAAGTCCGAAATCATCATACGAACCTGTTGGAACCTTCAAATCCTGATTCTGAGGTCGTTTACTCAAAAATGCAGTCCTAGTCAATTCTTCCAACTTAAGACTTCTGAAATGAGAATTTTCTTTCCAAATTGACTCTAAACTTCCTGAAATTTAATTCCGACCACACCTCATAACACCTGAAATGAAGATGCTCATGGCCTCAAACCGCTGAAAGACGCGCTAGAGCTCAAAACGACCGGTCGAGTCGCTACATTCTCTCCCACTTAAACATACGTTCGTCCTCGAATGTGCTAAGAACTGCTCTGGAGTTATCTGAAACCACTGTTAAATACCTTGTGCACCTACTCGTGCTACCACCACTCAAATGAGTACACTTGCTCGAGAAATTCTGAAGATATCCTCCTCTATTTAGGCAAATGGGCCTTAGAAATAGGTTTTCAACATATGAAATCCTCTGCCAGGAATGTTTCCAATATATGAACACCATATCAACTACCACACGATGTACCAGAACATGACTGCATACCTTTGCTGAATTAGCGCCATGCACCGCATAATTCATCATCTAACCACAATGACATTCGCTGAACCTTAATAGCCAAAATTTTACGAACCTGATGCTCCCAGTGTACCTCTGGACACATATATATAAGTCCTTCTATAACTCTTACGATACCACCACAACGGAGGAGATGCATAGAAATTCACAACCAACTGCAGATTCAACAATCATTGAATCTCCCCTCCTACCTAGAATCATCACCTCATTACTAACCAAACAATGGTATTTGTTTTTTTTAATATACTTCACATAATCTTATCGCACTGAATCCTGATCCAATAATCTCGTCTCTCCCAGTATGAATTGCTCAGGCAACAAATCACCCCAGACATGACCAGCAGTCTCACATGATGCCACGATGCGCCGGTAGGCCACAACTCGAACGCGATACATAAAGAAAATGAATTATGAAAGGAACTACTCAACTCACGCAAATAATATGAACCTTCCTCCGAAAAGCAGGAAGCAAAACACAAGAAAATAGATAATAGGGAACCTCAATCAACATCACACTGTTGCGGCGTGCAACCCGATCAAAATGACATACCCGTGGCGGCATGCCACCCGATCCACACATGAAATTTACATAAGGATATACACACCGAGCTAAATTGCTCATTACACAACATACTGAATACCGGTCACAAGCACGCTAAGTGCATAACACCATCCTGGCGGGATTGATAGATCCATATGCTACGAAACTCCAGCACAATTGAGGTGCGATATATATAATCTGAATCTCAAGAGCTATCCTGCTCACACAACATCATCACTACGCGGAAATATCAACACATAAGAAATTACAAGTCGTTCCATAACTCACACGACACGACATAATATTACATGAAATGGACGGCGATGGAACAACATCTAATGTTCTAATATCCCTCTGAGAGGAGCCATACAAAACGAACACCTCTGAATCACATGGAGCCCATAATCACATTTAAATCCATCCACAAACATGGAGCCTACCTTGCTCGTACCGAACTAGGCTAATAGCTTTACCTGGGTTCATATTAACCCACTTCCTCTCATAATACACAAGAAAAACCATCATAGGCGGGACAAACACCCCACAATCCACAACCAAATGAACCGAACGCCTTCCAGGCATAGATTCTCAAATAATCAATATTACACTTCCTTATACCTAGTCCAAATCTTCCATCCATTATGTGACTACATGTCGCATTCATACGATCATCCCGTGGTCTTGCTCCGACAACCTTCCACATAAGGTAGCAAGTCTGCACATCCACCACTGGCCACACTAACGCTGTAAAACAAATCAAGAACCCATAACTAGGATGCAAAGCCTCTTTCACCAAACACTGATCCCAGGTGACACTGAAGACAACACCAGCTTACTCTAAACATTCAAATCCCTTTTTCTTTCTCATCAGAGCTCATGACATCCTTTTCAACACCGAACTGGAACCTTGATCCTCGCTTCCAAATTTCATACTGTTCACTGCACCTAACGTGCCAATATGCATTCGCACATGAATCTCGTCATAACTCCTGAACCGCTAATAGGGTAAACACTTCATCATATAAAGACCTTTTACTTATATCAATTCAAGAGAACCATCACAACACGAGTGATTTCTCATAATCACAACACATGCAAATCCTCAAACTCCACCTCTGCAGGACATAACTGATTCACCCGTATACCTCAAACTGAAACTGATACGACACTTAGCCGTGCAATCAACTTATCAATAGCAGACTCCCCACTTGGCTCAATCCATAGACCAAGATGAACAATAACTCACAATGCCCATATGCTAACACCGCCATGATGCCGCAGTGAGATTCAATTAAACTTTCCATAAGCCCATATAACACGACCCATCTCGTACCTCAATTCAATTCGCACTCACCGCAGGAATAATGATAACCCCAATCAACACATAGAAACTCAATTTGCACTCACCTTGAGTGACTCCATTCCACGAGACCATTTCGTTTCCAGACCCATGAACCGTTTCATGCCCTCCTTGCATGCATATTCATATCTTTGACCGGTATACCCATTCCGATAAGCCTTCCATGAACCCGAATTCATTTTCTCCTTTTTATGAACCCCAATGCTACTCTACACGCTAAAGATAACGTAGAACGCTCCAACCATTTTCTCTTTCCCAAAATTCTGCTGCACAAGCTCGATTCTTATCCATACTGTGGGCTTGAAATCCTTAGACACCACCTTCTAACCTTTGAATCCATTGGAACCATTGTTGAGAGTCACCAACTCTGGCTTGGTCCCGAATATAATCAACTCTATGGCTTTGCTGGCACCCGAACACCCATATTGATAAAGCACCCGACTGAATCCCTTCACTTGTAAATTACCTCTGTACTAAGCATAAATCCTGAATCTTTCCAAAGCCTAAACCTAATTCAATAAGGCCAACCCTTGCACACCTTTATCAAATCCCATGATCAATTACTATTCTACTCCTTTCCCCTTAGCTGCAATCCGAAACCTCATGAGAAAATAATCCTACAACCCAATCGCAGGAGGTGGACTCTCCCACTTAGCCCGAAGCTGCTCCTTGCACCACTCTAAAACCCCACCGAAATTCTTTCTTCATTGCTGACATGATCTTGCTCAACCAACCCGTAAATTTCTTATAAATTCTCCTGTCAGCATTCCACGAATACTCTAATTCTCTAGCATCATTCACATATTCGGTCTCCTACCGAAAGACCACTGGAATTCCTCGCAAAAACTTGCCAACCACACGACCGCTAACCTGCTCACAGGAGATAACTCTCCTGCGGAAATTACCAATTGACACCTTCCAACAACGCTGTACTGCACAATCTCTACGACATCAATACTCCATCATACGCCCGTCCTCATTTACCAACTTTAACAGTCTGTCCGCTCCTCATGGACATCCACTAAAAGCGCGACAACACCTTCCAACTCACCGCTATATTGCATCCTTCTTCATCCCGAACAACTCCTCTCTGTCGTATCCAACCTTCTGCCGTAATATCCAATATTTCAATTTAAGTTCGTGGACCCAATCATCGTCCACTAAAATTCCCAAATCACTCCAAACTTCCCCTCAAGAGGTGTATCTATCTTACCACATAACTCATATGCTGCGCTGCCACTCTCCCACTTTGGTTAAACTCACTCCTGCAAGCAACTACCTGACTTCCTTTTCTTACACATGGCCTTTTAGAAATTTAACTATCACTTGACACTTCCCGAAGATCATCTTTCTTGAGCCGCCCGCATTAGAAGTAACTATTCAGTCCTGAACCACCGCACACCACGATATCTGACAACCGCTTCTTCAATATTACTTTGCAACACTCTGACCCAATGCAACCGAAGAAACTATATCACCACCGGACTTAACATATTCTATTCGATCAAAGACGATGATATCACATCACCGATGAATGTTCCACCTCACTTGAAAACACCAAGTCTTATTACTTTGTCAACCCGATCATGCACATTTATAGTCCAATTGCCTTTCCTCCGCCGGAAATAAAATACTGAAATCTCGGAATCATGCTCTAAGAAGACCTCCTTCCAAGTCATTCATTGTCCCAACACATGGGCAAGCTTCCTATCACCACACCCATACCGTGCGGTGACCAATCATAAGCATCATAACAACCCAAGCATAGCCTCAAAGCCCTCAGAAACACAGCTACTGAGCTGAAAAAACATAGTATCCTTCCTTAGAGCGACGACAATAGCCCCAACAAACTACGCATGGAAAAACATCACGCACCATATCTATAGTACCATTACCATTCCTCAAATTCCCGATTCATAGCAAGCGCTTCGCGACGCGTAAGATTGAGTAAGAAGGATCGTAAGCATAAGCCTCAAAGGAATCAAACCGCACGATGAGGAATCAAGAAGAGAAGTACTCCTAATAGCCCTGTAGCCTCTCGAAGATAAGTACAGACGTCTCCATACCGATCCGCAAGACTCTACTAGACTTGATCATGACTCGTGAGACCTAAGGGAACCTAGTGCTCTGATACCACGTTGTCACGACCCAAAATCCATTAAGGTCGTGATGGCGCCGGACACCACTGTCGGGCAAGCCAATCATTTAAATAGTTAATAAAATCTTTATTTATTTATTTTTTGAAAATTCTTGAAGTCACTTTTTTTTTCATTTTCTTAAATAATAATTAGCGGACTTCCACTGAGAAATCAACAATATCTTTGGAACATTTAAATAGTGAATAAATCCCATGATTATCCCAGAACCCGGCGTCACAAGTGCATGAGCAAATAACTAAGAATTATACACGAACTACAATGCTTGTCCGGAATACAAACTGGACAAGAAATTTAAAATAAATACGATACATATGAGGAAGACTCTGCCGGTTGCGGGTCGTCTCCGGATGGTGCAGCTCGTCTAAGTCTCCAAGTCAGTCACATCACTACGTCAAGCAGGGCCACTATCTATGAATGTACCTTTGCAATAAAAATGCACAGCAAGTGTAGCATGAGTACGAAAACATGTACCCAGTAAGTATCTCGCCTAACCTCGAAGAGGTAGTGACGAGAGGTCGAATTTGACACTTGATAGAGGTCAATTTAATGAAATCAAGAGTGACACTAAACATGGATATCATAGGCAATTTAACAAGTAGCGACAGGAAATAGAAACTTCTTTCACATTTAGTATTCTTTCTACGCCAATAATCAGGTAAAAATCACAGCAAATACGCAGTAAATATCATGCGCAAGCAATCCCGAGGGTCGAACGGCCCGAACCAACATAAATGTAAATTGTGCACTGCCGAAGGGTGGAACGACGCGAAACATAGATGCACCTATTAACTTGCCGTGGCGTACGGCCTGCTCCCATGAGAGTAGTGAAAGAAATCACCCCGCTCGCGGAATATAAATTGCGACGCGGTCACACACAGTCATGCACATTCAAACAATCCACCCCAACTACACCGGGAAAACAAGTACTCAAGTAAATGACAAATTTCTCTTTTAATGGTCATGAAAATAGTATTTAAATCTTTTCCAGAAATTCATTTGCCAAGTTCGATAAGGTTTAAACACTTTATTTTCATCAATAAGGTTGCAAGTACGGCAATTAAAACATGCTTTCGGGTCCTAGACTACCCGGACATAAGCATAATAGTATCTACGCACGGACTCTCGTCACCTTGTGCGTACGGAGCCCCCACAAATAGTAGCACATATTTAATTATTCCACATATGGGGACAATTACCCCTTACAAGGTTAGAAAGGAGACTTACCTCGCTCCGAAGATTCATAACCGGCCTCCAAGCCTTTTCGATGACTCAAATTGATGCACAACGCCCCAAAACTATCCAAATAACGGGAAAGCCAATGAAAATATACTCTAATACTTATAACAATTCAATTTATATAAATTCTTAATTTTGCTCGAAAAGTTGACAATATTGCCATCGGGCCTACGTGCCCGGATTCCTAAATTTTTCGAAGATAAAGATTACCCATGACTTTACTAACTCCAATAGCCAAAATCGCCACACCAAATGAAAATGGGAGAAGAATAGCCAAAATCTCGGTTAAAAAATAACACACTGCCCAGACGACCCTTCTATGCGATCGCACTCCCCTTTATACGATCGCATAAGCCAATCTCAAGAGCCCCCAAAATTACCTCTGTGCGATCGCATACAAGACCCAGCGATCGTATAGGCCAACACAACAGCCTCAAAAAATTACCTCTATGCGATCACAAACACTGCCATGCGATCGCATAAGCCAATCCCAGGGCCTCCAAATCTTCCTCTATGCGATCGCAAACACTGCCACGCGATCGCATAGGCCAAATCCCAGCAACCTCCAATCTTGCTATGCGATCGCATACCCACTCACGCGATCGCATAGAGTAAAAACTTGTTGCACTCACACCAGAAAACCAACAATCCTCACAAGGCAAGAATTGATTCGTTGAGCATCCGAAACACGCCCGAGGCCCTCGGGACCTCAACCAAAATTACCAACCAGTCCTAATACCTCATTCGAACTTAGTCGAGCCTTGAAATCACATCAAACCACATCAAAATCACGAATCGCAACCCGATTCAAGCTTAATGAACTTAGAACTTCAAACTTCTATATTCGATGCCGAAACCTATCAAATCACATCTGATTGACCCCAAATTTTGCACACAAGTCACATTCAATATTACAGACCTGCTCCAACTTTCGGAATCGCATTCCGAACCTGATATCAAAATTTTCACTTCCGGTCGGATTTCTCAAAAATAAACCTTCAAATTTCTAACTTATCCAAATAACTCCAAAATGACCTACGGACCTCCGAATTCACTTCCGATCACGCTCCCAACTCCAGAATCACCATACGAAGCTATCCCAAACTCGAAATTCCAAACGGACATTAATATAACTAAAATGCACTTCAACCCAGACTTATGAAATTTCTTCTAAAATGCTGACTTCTACAACATGCGCCGAAACGCTCCCGGGTCATCCAAAACCTGATCCGAACATACGCCCAAGTCCGAAATCATCATACGAACCTGCTGAAACCTTCAAATCCTAATTCTGAGGTCGTTTACTCGAAAATCCAATCTTAGTCAATTCTTCCAACTTAAGGCTTCTGAAATGAGAATTTTCTTTCCAAATTGACTCTAAACTTCCCGAAATTCAATTACGACCACACCTACAAGTCATAACACCTGAAATGAAGTTGCTCATGGCCTCAAACCGCTGAACGACGTTCTAGATCTCAAAATGACCGATCAGGTTGTTACAATATTTGGCCGGGTACGTCACCTATTGTGAAACCACTGATCAATTGGATTTTACCGAGATCCATGTGGTCGGATATGATTCTACCGAGTCTTATAATGGTCAGGTACTTTTTAGCGAGCCTGTTACGATTGGGTACGATATGATGATGATGATTATGCACATAAAGTTGTATGTTTTAAAAGCACACCTATATGTATCATGTATTTCATGTCAGTCGCCCTCAAAGGCACTTAGATGTTACAGGTTGTATCTTCTCTATCTCTCTTTACATTACAGTTCTTATTTATGTTTTTTGCCTTACATACTCGGTACTTTATTCATAATGAAGTTCCATTTGCTTGGGAACATATGCCTGAAAGTCCCGGTAGACATCTTTATAGTCTTCCTAGTAGGTTATCAAACCAGCAGAAGGTGTTGGTGCACTCCACTTGCTTCGGAGTTGCCTATTTGGTCAGTATGCTTTGGACATGTATTGATTGGTATGGCAGGGATATGTCCCGACATTTATGACATTTATGCACTCTTAGAGGTTTGTAGACAGATGTCATGTATATAGATGATTATATGGCCTTGCCGGCCTATGTTTTGAGTGTACAAATTATCTTTTCACGCTTATAGGCCCCAATGTCACATGTGTAAATTTGTATATCATGTTAGGTCTTTCTAGGTTGGGTATTCCCTGATGTTTTATTCTGGTTATCTCATGACAACCTTTCCAACCCATTTACACATGATAGTATGATAAGAAAGATTTAAGTAAGGCACCGGGTGACCGTCTCGGCCCTTTGGTTTGGGTCGTGACAAATACTTTCTTCTCTTTAGAAACCAAACCCTTGTCCAAAATCCCATGTTTTGCTCTCTCCACAAAATAGTAGTTTTTAAAATTTTGTTGGCATGCGTAGCTATGCAGACCTCCAGCATAACTGTGCTCACTTCCTCTTCAAATCCCCTTCCTTTGACAGGCTTGCTGGAATCAGGTAAGCACAAGGAAGAGTAGCTACACACTGCTCACATAGCTGCGTGGCATTTATGCTACCTTCAAATAAAAAGATCATAACCTCTTGTAGGAATATCCAAATGATGAATGGTTTGTATAATTGAAATTTAGACTCGTACATCTTTAATCCGATAGGTCGAACACCACATAAATCTTCATCTATTGGAGTTTTGCTCGTTTGAAGTTAGACCTTTTGCAAACTAATTTGAAACTTTAGTCCATCATATAGTTTCCAACTTGACTTAGCCTTAGGACTCTTCTTAGACCATAAAACATTATTAATACACCTTGTATAGATATTGCCATGATCAATTGATATCCTTCATATCATTAGACTTTGTTCATACCCGAATTAATATAACTAGCACACGTTAATTTTCTTAATAGCCTTAAAATACTTTGAAATTTTTTGGAGTGTTAGACAAGTACGTGCGAAACACCATTTTCCTTTGTGTATATCGCAAATGCTTTGATTCCAGTAGAATTAGAGAACCGGCCATAAGGTATTCCCGGGTAAACGAGGAGGCAAATAATGAAGCCATATTGATTAAGCTGGATTTTTCTTGAAGGGCATAGAAATTTAGCTTAGTAAGGATAATGGCACAAAAGCAATGGATCGAAAGATATTATAAGCGAAGAGAAAATCTTCATTATTTCAAAGTCGGAGATTTTGTTTTGTGGAAAGAAACTCAAAGTACCTGCGAGGTTAATGTCGGGAAGCTAGGACCAACGTGGGAAGGACCTCACCGGATTTCTGTTGTAACAGGTAAAGGTTCATATCAGAAGGAAAATTAATATGGAGTAAAATTACCAAGCAACTGGAATGTGACACACCTGAAGAGGTATTACTGTTGAAGATCCATGTTGATATTGAAAGTATGTGCTGCACTCTTTTTTCTTACACAAATTTTTGTCCCAATTGGTTTTTCTGGCAAGATTCTTAATGAGGCATCAACGCAAAGCATACTAAGAGGAAGGATCATGAACGGTATCAGGAACTCTAGTATTCGGATTCTCATGCTTTGCATCCAAACACTGGGTGGGGGGTAGGGGGGAGACTATTGTATATCAAAACACCGAAAGTGTCATAAAGACCGGGCACTGTTAGAACCCGAAGCTTTATTTTATCAGGACCGGGGACTGAATGGCCAGCCCCGTAGAAATAAGTTTTACAAGTTAGCCGCATCTATTGGCAGCTTTTGTTTACTTAAGCAAATAAATATTTATGTGAATGTACTTTTAAGAATGGAAGGAATAAATCAAAATTCTTTTGTTTTTATCTTATTTCTTGTCCATGTGATAAGTTAAATTCTTTTTCATTTTAAAGTTAATTAATCTTCAAGTTCTTGTGTCGAAATGAACAGGAGACGTCCTCTTCAAGAGTATCATAAATATAAGGATCCTCTCTTATGAAATCCTCATGATCAAAGGGTAGACACCGGAAGTATGAATGCCCAAAATTAAAAGTCATCGGATGTTAGAAATTCCCGAACTTTATTAAATAAAAAAAAAAATTTACGCGTAAATTGGGAAAAAGATGTCTTTATCTCAAAAAATGTCGAACTCAATAGAAGTTTTGGAATAATTACAAGTAAGATGTATTTTACATCAATTGGTTTTGCTGGCAGAGTCCGAAGGAAGGGAGGAATCTTCTGTATATTTTGCAGATGAAGGTTGTTCCATATCCGGTTTAGTACCTTCATCCTTATCTTTTTCTTCAGCTTCCTCTTCAATTCCCGAGTACTCTAAACTTGTGCTCAAAGAGCTTGAAGCTGTGGGCCGAGCAGGAATGTTGGTAAAGGCGGTAGTCTCCAATTCGACATCTTCAGCGATGCAACCATCCATATTCAAGTCTTCCTCCTCATCTAGTAAAACAAAGTGTCCAGTGTTTTGCAACTTGTGTTCATAAAGTTTAGGACATCGTGTCCTTAACTTCATGACTGTTGTATAAATATTAAGGACTAAGTGTCCTATATTTTTAACTTGTACTAATAAAGTAATAAGACATCTTATCCTTAGCTTCATGACTATTGTGTAAATATTAAGGATATAGTGTCCTGAATTTTCCATTTTCTTGACTTACAAGATGGATACAATATGTATTATAGTTGCTTTTAATGGTAGATGGACTGCAGACTATAAGTATCTGGATCATCAAACAAAGCTTGTTCCAGTACTTGAGGCAATTTAATTTGAAGATTTCTTCAACCAGGTCTTTGAAGTTATTGAATTGGATAGAGACAAGTTTGAAGCAATGATATGGTTTGATATCAACCTGGGAACAAGCAAGGGAATTCTTGTATCCAAATATTTAGATCTTCACACATGTATAGAGTTACTAAAAATTCATTCACTCTTCAAGGCTTGTTGTTTCATTGTTGATGTTCCGGAAAGAGTTTTTGGCTCTACAAGCACCTTTGAACATGTCAATATAGAAACTCAACAAGACAATCAAGACAAATGCCAATAGATAATGGAAATATATGTGGTTGAACCTCAACCGATAATTGAAGAGGTGATTCAAACATATAATTCTATTCAAGTGTAAGGACAAATCATTATAAAGATTGACAACCGACAAGCTTTGGGTATCCAAGTCTTAGAGAGTGCACCAGTAATAGAAGAGGTTGCTGAAAAATCCTATACTCAACTAACTAGACGAAGCTCAAATTCGAAACAAAAAGAATCCCCAACTATGATATTAAGAGAAAATGCTTCGTTGGATGAAATAAAAGTGGGATCAATATTTGACTAAAAGAGGAGTATAATTAACTGTTTTTCGAATATACCAATTAAAGGACATTTTGAATTCAAGGTTGTTAGATCAAACTCAATAAGATATTCATTGAAATGTAATGATGATAGGTGTGGGTGGTGTGTGCGTGCTTTCAGAATTAAAGATTAAACACTATTCAAGATAGTAAAGATTGAGAAAAATCATGACTGCTCAGTTAACACTATGAAAGCTGATCAAAAGCATGAAACTTCAAAGTTGATTAGTGGTTACATTATTGACAATCTTCGAGACCCAAGGTTTGAAGTTACACCAGCCTTTGTCATGGAAGAAATGAAAAAATTACATGGACTAGATATTGGTTATCACAAGGCGTGGGGCACTATTCAACGTGCTTCAGCTTTAATAAGAGGAACTCCAGAAGAGAATTATGAATTGTTGTCTTTATACTTGTATATGATGAAAAGTAAAAACCCGGGAACATACACTAACATAAAGATAGACGACAACAGGTAACATAAAGATATACTTGGCTCAGATCTTGACTATGTGTACCACCCTTGCTCAGGCAGTTGCTGCTACTTCTCAGGTTGGGGGAGGCAATCAGACTCCAGTTGCCCGGACACTTGAGCAGGTTACCCAGGGCCATCAAACACCGGGGGCGGTTCTAGCCCAGCCAGTTGCTCCAGTTCGGGACTTCGTGCTTCCGGCTATGCCAGAGGACGAGCAGCGTAGACTGGAGAGATTTAGTAGAATTCAGCCTCCGACGTTCAGTGGCGCTGAGGGCGAGGATGCCCAGGGTCTTCTGGATAAGTGTCAGAGGATGCTGCGTAGTACTGGGATTCTGGAGACCAGTGGGGTCTCGTTTGCTACTTTTCAGTTTTCTGGTGCTGCTTTCACTTGGTGGGAGTCTTATGAGAGGCGAAGGCCTGTTGGTTCAGCACCCCTCACCTGGCAGCAGTTATCCACAATCTTCTTGGAGAATTATGTACCCCAGTCTCATAGGGAGGAGCAGCGCAAGCATTTTGAGCAGCTGCGTCAGGGGGAGCTATCAGTGATGCAGTATGAGATGCGGTTTTCAGAGTTGGCTTGTCATGCCACCGAGTTGGTCCCTACTGATAGGGAGAGGATTAGGAGGTTCGTGGATGGCCTCACTTATCAGCTCTGCCTTTTTATGAATCGGGAGAGAGTATCAGATGCTACATTCAAGCCGGTCGTTCATATTTCTTGAGATGTTGAGTCAGTTCACCGCCAGGAGCGGGAGGAGAGGGAGGCCAAGAGGCCTCGTGGATCGGGTGGTTCTAGTGGAGCTCCTTCCAGGGGGAAGTTTCAGCATGGTAGAGGTCGTTCATTCAGGCCTCCTCAGTCAGTCCGCCCAGCCTATAGTGGTGCATCTTCGGGGCATGGCTCCCGCGGTTCTCAGCGAGGCCGTTCTTCATTCGATTCCCTCCCAGCTCAGAGTGAAGCTCGAGCACCACCAGTTCAGAGTTCCTCTATGCATGATTCTTCTAGTGGCCATTTTGGTGCCAGGGGTTTCTATCAATCCTCGTCTCCAGCTCCAGGGAGTTGCTTTGAGTGCGGAGAGTTTGGGCACATGTGGAGGAAGTGTCCACGTTGTCCTGGTGGTTCTTCTCAGTAGAGGGGCTAGCCCTCGACTTCAGCTCCAGTTACTTCACCACCCGCCCAGGAATCCAGGGGTGGTAGTCAGTCAGCTAGAGGCCGCCCTAGAGGGGGAGGTCGAGCAGGTGTAGGTCAGGACCATATGTATGCGTTTCCAGCCAGGCCAGATGTTATGGCCTTCGATGCAGTGATCACAGGTATTGTCTTAGTTTGTCGCTGAGATGCTTTGGCTTTATTTGACCCTGGTTCTACATATTCCTATGTTTCATCATATTTTGCCCATTTTCTGGATATGCCCCGTGAGTCTTTAGCTATGTTTGTTCATGTGTCGACTCTGGTGGGTGATACTTTTGTTCTGGATCGTGTGTATCAGTCGTGTGTGATATCTATTGGGGGTCTGGAGACCCAATTGGACCTACTGTTACTCAACATGGTCAATTTTGATGTGATATTGGGCATGGATTGGTTATCTCCGTGTCATGTTGTTCTTTATTTTCACGCTAAGACCGTGACCTTAGCTATACTAGGATGTCCGAGGGTTGAGTGGAGAGGTTCTTCTGAGTATGTGCCTAGTAGGGTGATTTCCTACCTGAAGGCCCAGCGCATGGTTGAGAAGGTGTGTTTATCTTATTTGGCTTTTGTGAGGGATGTCAGTGGTGAGACTCCCGCTATTAATTCGGTTCCTGTGGTCCGTGACTTTCCGAACGTGTTTACTACAGACCTGCCAGGCGTGCCACCTGACAGAGACATTGATTTTGGTATTGACCTAGTGCCAGGCACTTAAACTATTTCTATTCCACCTTATCATATGGAACCAGTGAAGCTAAATGAATTAAAGGAGCAGCTTCAGGAACTCCTAGATAAGGGGTTCATTCGGCCTAGTGTGACACCTTAGGGTGCACCGGTGTTGTTCGTGAAGAAGAAAGATGGTTCTATGCGTATGTGTATTGATTATCGGCAGTTGAACAGGGTTACAGTGAAGAACCGATATCTCTTGCCTCGTATAGATGACTTGTTTGATCAATTGCAGGGTGCCAGGGTATTTTCCAAGATTGACTTGCGTTCCGGCTATCATCAGTTGATTCGGGGGCCAGACATTCCAAAGACTGCTTCCAGGACTAGATATGGTCATTATGAGTTTCTGGTTATGTCTTTTGGGCTGACCAATGCCCCAACAATCTTTATGCACTTGATGCACAGCGTATTCCGGCCTTATCTGGACTCTTTCTTCATCGTGTTTATTGACGATATCTTGGTGTATTCCCGATCTCGGGAAGATCATGAGCAACATTTGAGAGTTGTGCTTCAGACCTTGAGGGAGAAGAGATTGTAAATTTTCGAAGTGTGAGTTCTAGCTTGATTCAGTGGCGTTCTTGGGGCACGTGGCGTCCAGTAAGGGTATTCAGGTTGACCCAAGGAAGATAGAGGCAGTGCAGAGCTGGCCTAGACCGTCATCAGCTACCGAGATTCACAGTTTCCTTGGTTTGGCAGGGTACTATCGCCATTTCGTAGAGGGATTTTCATCTATTGCAGCCCCTATAACCAGACTGACCCAGAAGGGCTCAGTTCAGGTGGACTGAGGAGTGTGAGGAGAGCTTTCAGAAGCTCAATTCAGCTTTGACTACAGCTCCGGTGTTGGTTTTGCCTACGGGTTAAGGTTCTTATACAGTTTACTGTGATGCCTCGAGAGTTGGCCTTGGAGCGATTTTGATGAAGGATGGTAGGGTGATTGCCTACGTGTCCAGACATTTGAAGGTGCACGGGAAAAATTATCCAGTGCACGATCTTGAGCTAGCAGCTATTGTCCACGCCTTGAAGATTTGGCGTCATTATTTGTATGGAGTGAATTGTGAGATTTTCACTGATCAACGTAGTTTGCAGTATCTGCTTAAGCAGAAGGATCTGAATTTTCATCAAAGGAGGTGGTTGGAGCTTCTCAAGGATTATGACCTCACTATTTTATATCATCCAGGGAAGGCCAATGTAGTGGTCGAGCGGCCATTATCACTTGATGTTCAGGATTTAGCGGGTCAGTTGGTGAGATTTGATCTATCAGAGCCCCCACGGGTATTGGCTTGTGTAGCCTCCAGATCTTCTCTTTATGATCAGATTAGAGCACGCCAGTATGATGATCCACACTTGCTCGTTCTTCAGGACAGGGTCCGTCGCGATGATGCGAGGGATGTGATTATTGGTGATGATGGGGTCATGAGGATGTAGGTCCGGATTTGCGTGCCCAATGTGGATGGACTTCGAGATTTGATTCTAGCTGAGGCCCATAGTTCGCGGTATTCCATCCATCCGGGTGCTGCAAAGATGTATTAGGATCTGAGACAACATTATTGGTGGAGGTGGATGAAAAGGGATTTGTTGAGTTCGTGGCTCGGTGTCTCAATTGTCAGCAGGTCAAGTATGAGCACCAGAGACCGGGTGGATTGCTTCAAAGATTAGATATTCCGGATAGGAAGTGGGAGCGAATCACCATGGACTTTGTAGTTGGGCTCCCACGGACTTCGAGGAGGTGTGATGCTATATGGGTTATTGTGGATCGACTGACCAAGACCGCGCACTTCATTCCTGTTGGTATTACTTATTCTTCGGAGCGGTTAGCTGAGATTTACATCAGGGAGATTTTCCGATTGCATGGGGTTCTAGTTTCTATCATTTCTGACAGAGGTACTCAGTTAACATCTCAGTTTTAAAGGGCCGTGCAAAAGGAGTTAGGTACTCAGGTCGAGTTGAGCACAGCGTTTCATCCTCAGACCGACGGGCAGTCGGAGCGTACTATTCAGATTTTGGAGGATATGTTGCGTGGTTGTGTCATTGATTTTGGGGTTTCATGGAACCAGTTTCTGTCACTCGCGGAGTTTGCATATAATAATAGTTATCAGTCGAGTATCCAGATGGTTCCGTACGAGGCTTTATATGGTAGGAGGTGCAGACCTCTGGTTGGTTGGTTTGAACCGGGCGAGGCGAGGCTATTGGGCATAGACCTGGTTCAGGATGCGTTGGGTAAGGCGAAGTTGATTCAGGAGCGGCTTTGCACGACGTTGTCTAGTTAGAAGAGTTATGCGGACTGGAAGGTCTGAGATGTGTCTTTCATGGTTAGGGAGAAGGTGCTGCTGAAGGTGTCACCCATGAAAGGTGTTATGAGGTTCGGGAAGAGGGGAAAGCTGAGTCCCCGGTTCATTGGGCCATTTGAGGCGCTTCAGAGGATTGGGGAGGTAGCTTATAGACTTTCCTTGCCTCCCAGCTTATCGAGTATTCATCCGGTGTTCGATGTTTTGATGCTTCGGAAGTATTTTGGCGACCGACTTCAGCACGGTTCAGCTCGAGGGTGATATGTCATATAAGGTAGAGCCAATGGCTATTTTGGGTCGTCAGGTCAGAAAGCTGAGGTCTAAGCTTCAGTGAAGGTTCAGTGGAGAGGGCAGCCGGTGGAGGATGCCACCTGGGAGACCGAGCGGGAGATGCGGAGCAGATATCCTCACTTATTCGAGACTCCAGTATGTTTCTAGACCCGTTCGAGTTTAAGAGGGGGAGGATGTAACGACTCGGCCGGTTGTTCCGTGAGATTAGCCCCGTTTCCCCGTTTATGCTTTATCATATGTTGCTTAGTCTATATATGTTGTGTTGGGTTGGTTGGTTCGGGTTCGGAATACGGATTTTATGGCTTGGATAGCTTCGTTAGGTGATTTGGGACTTAGGAGTGTGTTCGGAATGAAGTTTTGATGTCCGGTATAGAATTAGGCTTGAATTGGCGAAAGTTAGTTTTTGGCGATTTTCGATCGGTAGTGGAAAATAGGCTATCGGGATCGGAATGGTATTCCATAAATTGGAGCAGGTTCTTAATGTCATTTTGGATATGTGTGCAAATTTCCAGGTCAATCGTATGTGTTTTGGTTGGTTTCGGCATCATTGGCGAAATTTAGAAGTCTCAAAGTTCATAGGCTTGAATTTGATGTAATTTTGGTGTTTTGCATTGTTTTTGGTGTTTCGAAGGTTCGAATAAGTTTTAATGATGTTATGGGGTGTGTTGGTAAGATTGGTTGAGGTCCCGGGGGCCTCGGGTGTGTTTCGGATGCTCAAACAGGCACTTTTGGTCTTTGGGAGATTGCTGGTTTTCTGGTGTTTTAGCAGCAATGGTTTCTTCATTGCGATCGCGTGAGTTCATCCGCGATCACGTAGAATAAAGTTGGAGGCAGGCAGATTTGTTCTATGTGATCGCGTAATGAGGTTTGTGATCGCATAGGTTGGGCAGCCAGAGCAGTGCGGTCGCATGGTTCATTGTGCGATCGCGTAGAAGAAAAAAGGGGCGGGTAAGGTTGTTGCAATTGTTCTTCGTGACCGTGTGAATGGATACGTGATCACATAGGTCAGGGAGTCGAAGCTTCGCGATCGCGTGGGGAATGGTGAGATCGCAATGGGTAAAATTTGGAGGCAGTAAGTTTGTTCTTCGCGATCGCGTGGGTGGTCCCGCGATTGCAGTGAGTTAATATTTAGTGTTGGGCAGAATGTTTTAAAAGGCCATTTTTACGAATTGAGTCTATTTGTCCTCCATTGTTGAACGGGTTTGGAGCTCTTTGAGAGGGTTTGAAGAGGAAATCGAAGGGAAT
>ML413460.1:0-14989 GCA_005239525.1 Nicotiana knightiana
CTCTCTCTCTCTCTCTCTATATATATATATATATATATATATATATATATATATATATATACACTTTTCTGTTATGTAATATTTTTATTTAATTTTCTTACTCTTGTATTTTTCTAATTTGTTTGAAAAATGTTTTTCTTGAACTATGGATCTTCAAAAATAAATTCTCTACCCTACAAAGATAGGGTCGGGTCTGTCTACATCCCACTCTCCCCGAATCATACTTATGCAATCACACTGAATATATTGTTGTTATTGTTATTAACTAGTAATATATGATAGTAGTAGTTTATTTAATCAAAGCAAGTTCATTTGATTTCTTTCAAAATATTGCACAAAAGGTTTCTTTTTATTGAGTTTTATAATACAACAACTTCCAACAATAAGCTATGCGGCTAATAATCAGACTAAAACTGTTTAACTATTAGGAGTCGTTAAAATAAAGTATATGTTAGACATATTATGTATATTAGGTTTGAATGGAACTAATTAATGCGCTAAATAGTTATTGTAGTTCAATTCACAAATAAAACTCAATACCTAACAATAGTATAATTTTATAAAGTACTTAATTTCAAAAGTGTAAATACTACTACATGATATTGTATCAAAAATCACCCTACATATCCAGCCAAACGAAAATTCAAGCAACTCTTATAATCACAAATAATAGGCAACATAAAAGCTAGAACTTTCAATGAATATAAAACATCAACGATCATGCATTAGAATACTACCTTTTCTAAAAAAGAGGAAAGCTTTTGCATGTTAGACTTAGTCACCATATGTTCCATAATATTAAAAAGAATATAGCTGATCTTTAACTTGTAACTATAGTTTGAAAGTGATAAAATAAATTAAAATCCCAAAAGCAAGTACCAGTTGATTCAAGAAACTGAATGCAGAGAGAGCTAGGCCTTACCATCAATAATCATAATGATAAACATAAACGTGGAGAAAAATAACTTATATCCAAAAAAAAAAAGTGAAGAACAACATATTCATGCCGTGAGGGATAAAAAGAAGTGTACCAAGACAAATAATTCACAGCCTTAGCCACTTGACGTGATGGAGGAGAACCTTTGCATTCTCTTTCATGACCTTAAAAATAATCCTTTTTCGGGACTTGAAGTGATGGAGGAGAACCTTTGCATTCTCTTTCATGACCTTAAAAAAAATCCTTTTTCGGGGTTTCCTGTAATAGTTTTAATTTGCGAAAGTTGAAATTAATCATCATGGACGAACATTTTTAATACATACTATATGTATGTTAAAGCATCCATTAATAAATACACAAACCTGATAACCCATTGCATTTATGTACCGAACTAACAGGAGAACGAACCAACTATCAAGAAGTAACCAAGTGAATCAGTCAGCCAAGCATACAAGATCAATCCATCACTTGTACTTTTTGACGAAATATCTAAATAAAATATAAACTTAAAGAATATTCTAATAAAATTACATAAATTTGTCAGATGGAGAACAATAAGAAAGTATGGATGAATATATATGTTGATTAAGTACCTAGCTATATGGACACATCATCAATAGATAATAAGACTAACCAAGCTTAAAAATGGGAGAATCAGAATTCTCAATAAGACAAACAAATATACATTCTATTACCAATTGTCAATAAACAGGGAATAAAAATTTAAAATAAATAAATTAAGCTACTTCCTTGACTCAGGTCTCCTCTTATACATGCCCTTAAATTCTATATCCCTCTTGTCTCCTTCTCAAAGTTGTTGAATATTTGCGCTATTTTCTTGTCTTTTCTTTTGGACCATTAATGTGTTGCAACTTTTACAATCTCTATCAATCCTCAGTACGCTACTTCCTACTCCTCCATTCCCTTACTTTCAAATCCCAACAATAGCATGAGTCATCATATAAAGCAACCCCATCACGTACCCTTTAACACACCTTCCTTGTTCCATAAATTCCTAGCCAGGTAAATGAATTCAAATTCAAACGAACAGATGTTGCTCGAACATGACTTTTAATAAGAGTCCCTAAATCATCTTAAGCCTTATTAAGCCTTCCGAAGACATGAAATAATGAATAACATCTTTCAATAAAAATTCACGTGCATAATTTTTTTCCAATAGCTATTCGACTTAATTCATCCAATTTATGTCAATGTCAACTCATACACCAATTTTAGTGCTTTATTAGGGTTATCATGAGTTCCTATTTTTCTTTCCCTCGGCTATGGAGAGTGACGGAAGTGCAAAGAGGCATTTATGAAGAATCTGGAAACATACTCGTGGTTCATAATTCATGGAACTATAACATACACAAAAAAAAAAAGTACCGAAAAGGAAGAACGACATGCATTAGGAATAAAACTAAGTATCCCTTTTGTTTTTAAGTTAGCAGAATAATAAATTTCAATACCCTTAAGAAAAAGAGGTAGAGGCGAATCAGCAAGAAGAAAGCAAAATCAATGAAATTGGGCGGAGAATAACCCTTAAAATGGTGATTCCGCATCTTCTGGTCGGAAAACACATAATTCAAGAAAATTCATCCATGAAATTGGAACCTGTTAAACAAATCTAAAATAAGACAGAGAGAAAATAAAGAAGATGTGAGTAAAGATTGAGAGAATGATACCTGAAATCCAACAAATAGATAAGAAGATGAAAATAACTAAGAGTATTATTGAAAGTTTGAAGAAGGAGAAGTAAAGTACAAGAAATGAAGGTCGGAATGTTCATGTGTGTCAAAAATGAATAGATGGAAAGTCAGATATGAGAAAAAAGTCGAAACAGATTTTTTCTTTGAGCAAAATAACAATTTTGCCCTTGGTCTTCCATCTTCTCATTTCTATATAATAACTAGATGATGTACCCGTGCGATGCACGGGCCCAATTATTTTTTTTCCTTTTTCTTCTTATTTTCCTCCTTTTAATATTTTTTGGTCTATTGCTAATGTCACGATCCATTTCCGGAGTCGTGATGGCGCCTGTCGTGGAACCAGGAAAGCCACCCATTTTATTCTAAATACAAATTCCCATAAAATGCCCCTTTTAACAAATTCTGAAATCAGTGATAGTAATAATAAATCCAGTATTTAGGGAAAACCAGTTTATAAAATCCAAAAGACCAAATCCTACTAATCCAGGATCCAGTGTCACATAGTCATGAGCTGCTAATACTTAATAAAACTCAAAAAAGAAGTGACTAACATAGTCTGAAAATAAATACGACAGGTAGAAAGAAAAGAGAATACGAGATCATGGTCGCCAGCTGCTACCTCGTCAACTCTGATGAAACTGATGCGCTCCCTGACCCGGGCTGAACTCCTCTATACCTGGATCTGCACACAAGGTGCAGGGGGTAACGTGAGTATACCAACTCAGTAGTAACGAAACCAAACTACAAACCGAGAGGTAGTCGGACTAAACCTCCGACAATTCAAACAACAGTATATAAATTGGACATGACAGTAATATAAAAAAAAATAAATACGATGTATCAAGATATGTCTGTAACCCTTCATACTAGCATGAATGCATATAGAATCATGAATGATGTGTACTCATTAATCAAGCTCTCATAAGGTGGTCCACTCATTACTAGAATACGGCCCTCAGGCCCAGGGAAGTCCATCCCGGATATTACATAAACACAAGTGACACAGTCACTAAGTACTGAGGAAAAAGGCTGATCCAGCCCCCCCCCCCACGGAGAAATACATCTCCAGAACATAATAACCACGGAGAAATCCATCCCCGGAACATAACAACCACGGATAAATCCATCTCCGGAATATCTGTGCGCTCACTGGGGGTGTATAGACCCCAGAGGGGCTCCTTCCAGCCCAAGCGCTATATCAAGCCAACGAAGGCATGATTTCAGGATCGCTGTGGTGTGCAGTCCGACCTCATAACTGTCTCAAAACCAGGCTCCAGGCCTCACTCACTCAGTACCTTCCAGTCTCACTTAGAATGCTCTAACATATGCAATGCAGCCCAAACCAATGATAATATAAATAAACTAGCAACTTACGAGATTGAGGCATGAAACATATACTATAACAGGACAGAGTGCACGAAAGCAATAATCACAGATAGAGACAACAATAATCAACCATTCCGGTCTAAACACATCGGCGTGAAGCCTTAACATATATACTTAGCATGATTTCTATTTCGTTCCAGGTAATTACTACCTTCACAGTACAATATCAATCTGGGATAACCAGTAGACAGTGCCATGGGATAAGCCAGGCTACAAATATTCAGTAAACGCCNCCTCGAGGCCTCTTGGCCTCCCTCTCAACACGCTCCTGGCGGCGCACTGACTCAATCTCCCTGGCTATGTCAACCACCTCCTCAAAAGAAGCACCGGATACCCTCTCCATGCTCAGAAAAACCCGTAGCTGGTAAGAAAGACAATCAAAAAATCTCTGAATCCTCTCCCTATGTGTGGGAACTAGCAAGATGGCATGACGGGCTAACTCAAAGAACCTCATCTCATACTGCGTTGCGGTCATGTCTCCCTGATGCAACTACTCGAACTCTCTGCGCAGCTCCTGTCTACGAGACTGAGGTATATACTTCTCCAGAAATAGAATGGAGAACTGGTGCCATGTAAGGGGAGTTGCATCCGTGGGTCTGCGCCTCTCATAGGCCTCGCACCAAGCAAGTGTAGCTCTCAAAAACTGAAATGTAGTGAATGGAACCCCGCTAGCCTCTAATATCCCCGCAGTACGTAATATTCTCTGACACTTTTCCAAGAAAGCTTGGGCATCGTCGCCCTCTGTACCCCTAGAAGTCGGAGGCTGGAGTCTGTTGAACCTCTCCAACCTACGCTGCTCATCGTCAGCTAAGGCTGGGACCACATAATCCTGTGCCGGAGCAATCTGCTGCACTGGGGCTGCCCCAGGTGTTTGAAGTCCCTAGGTGACCTGCTCAGGTGTCCGGGCAGCTAGAATGGAATGAAAAGACGAGATCACGGTCGCCATCTGCTACCTCGTCAACTCTGATGAAACTAATGCACTCCCTGGCCCGAGCAGAACTTCTCTGTACCTGGATCGGTACACAAGGTGCAGGGGGTAACGTGAGTACACCAACTCAGTAGTAACGAAACCAAACTACGTGCTGAGAGGTAGTGACGGACAAAACCTCCGACAATTCAAACAACAATATATAAATTTGACATGACAGTAATATACCAGGAAATAAATACGATGTATCAGGATGTGTCTGTAACCCCGCATACTAGCATGAATGCATATGGAATCATGAATGATGTTACTCATTAATCGAGCTCTCATAAGGTGGTCCACTCAGTACTAAAATACGGTCTTCAGGACCAGGGAATTCCATCCCAGATATTAGATAAACACAAGTCACACAGTCACTAAAAACTGTGGAAAATGGTGGATCCAGCCCCCACGGAGAAATACATCTCCAGAACATAATAACCACGGAGAAATCCATCCCCGGAACATAACAACCACGGATAAATCCATCTCCGGAATATCTGTGCGCTCACTGGGGGTGTATAGACCCCAGAGGGGCTCCTTCCAGCCCAAGCGCTATATCAAGCCAACGAAGGCATGATTTCAGGATCGCTGTGGTGTGCAGTCCGACCTCATAACTGTCTCAAAACCAGGCTCCAGGCCTCACTCACTCAGTACCTTCCAGTCTCACTTAGAATGCTCTAACATATGCAATGCAGCCCAAACCAATGATAATATAAATAAACTAGCAACTTACGAGATTGAGGCATGAAACATATACTATAACAGGACAGAGTGCACGAAAGCAATAATCACAGATAGAGACAACAATAATCAACCATTCCGGTCTAAACACATCGGCGTGAAGCCTTAACATATATACTTAGCATGATTTCTATTTTGTTCCAGGTAATTACTACCTTCACAGTACAATATCAATCTGGGATAACCAGTAGACAGTGCCATGGGATAAGGCAGGCTACAAATAATCAGTAAACGCCTGCATGCCCGTCACTTGGCAAGTGCGTCACCTTAATTAACAATAAATATCAAATCGTTTGGGGTTTCGAACCCTCAGTTCCAAGTTTGGAAGCGATACTTACCTCAAAACCGGCTAACACACTACTCCGCAATGCCCTTGCCTCTAAATTCGTCCTCCGAGTGCTCCAAATCTACCAAGTTCAGATTTTTTTATCATCAACGTATGCTTAAGGAACAATTTCCAATCGAAATGTATCAAAATACTCAAAAACCCCGAAATTGGTCAAAACTCGACCCCCGGGTCCGCGTCCCAAAACTCAAAAACTTTTATACCAAGCTGTTCTTCGTCATCCCACCAGTCCGTACATATAAAGAACACTAAATTCGGAGTCCAAATGACCCCTCAAATCACCATTTTAAATATTCTAAATCCCAAGACCTAATCACCCCATTTACACTGATTTTTCCCTAATTTCCACCATAATTCCAACCTTTAATCGCATATAAACGAGTTTAGAGTCCAAAAATCTTACCTTGGTGAAGAACTATCGAATTCCCTCTTCAAAACCCTTCAAAAAGCTTCAAATCCGTAGAAAATATTGAGAAAATGACTAAAATTCACAAAGGCACGCTTTTATACCTTCTGCCCAGTGGGTCCGCACCTGCGACTATTTACTCGCACCTGCAGAACCGCACCTGCGGATCCCAGGTCGCGCCTGCGGAAAATCCTAAGGTCTTAACTCCTGCTCCTATGGTTGAACTCCTGCACCTGTGGCCTCGCAGGTGCGGCCAATACCTCGTACCTGCGGAATCCCCTCACTTGGCCAATTTCCGCACCTGCGGTGCCTCGCCCGCTCCTGCGGGACCGCACCTGCGGCTCCCATCCGCAGGTGCGAAAACACCTGTACAGCACTCAGCAGATTTCCCTAAGGCCAAAAATGCCCGATAACCACCCGATATCAATCCCGAGTCCCTCGGGACCCCAACCAAAGTTACCAACACATCCCATAACATCATTCAAACTTAGTTGCACTCTTAAAACACCAAAACTAACATCAAAACACCAAATTTACATTGGATTCAACCCTAAGAACTTTGAAATTTCTAAAATCCACCAATGATGCCAAAACCATCCAAAACCACTCCGATTAACCTGAAATTTTGCAGACACATCCAAAATGGAATTACGAACCTGTTCCAACTGTTGGAATTCGATTCCGACCCCCATAGCCTATTTTTCACTGCCGGCCGAAAATCGCTAAAAACTAACTTTCGCCAATTCAAGCCTAATTCTACACCGGACATCACAAAAATATTCCGAACACACTCCTAAGTCCCAAATCACCTCAGGAAGCTATCCGAGCTATAAAATCCGCATTCTGAGGTCGTTTACTAATAAGTCAATTCTCAGTTGACTTTTTCCATTAAAGGCTATCTTTTAAAGACTAAGTTACTGAATTCTCATTTAACCATTCTGATTTCAAGCCTATCGACTCTAACACCTCGATAATAGAATAACCAATCTGTAACAAGTCAATAGTATCCATTATAATGCATGTTTTACGTAACGACGGACCAGGTTGTTACATTCTCCCCTTCTTAAACAAATGTTCGTCCTCGAACGGGTCTAGAAACATACATGGAGTCTCAAACAAGTGAAGATATTTGCTATGCATCTCCCGCTCGATCTCCCAAGTAGCCTTCTCCACTAGCTGACCTCTCCACTGCACCTTCACTGAAGCTATATCCTTTGACCTCAACTTTTTGATCTCGCGAGCCAAAATAGCCACTGGCTCTACCTCATAAGACATATCATCCTCGAGCTGAACTGTGCCGAAGTCTAACACATGAGACGGGTGACCAACATATTTTTTGAGCATCGACACATGAAATACCGGATGAACACTAGATAGACTGGGTGGCAAGGTAAGTCTATAAGCCATATTTCCAACCTTCTGAAGCACCTCGAAGGGACCAATAAACCGCGGACTTAGCTTTCCTCTCTTTCCGAACCTCATAACACCCTTCATGGGTGATACCTTCAGCAGTACCTTATCTCCTTCCATAAAGGACACATCCAGAACCTTCCGGTCCGCATAACTCTTTTGTCTAGACTGCGCTGTTCGAAGTCGCTCTTGAATCAACTTCACCTTCTCCAACGCATCCTGAACCAAATCTGTGCCCAATAACTTAGCCTTCCCAGGCTCGAACCAACCAACCGGCGATCTACACCTCCTACCATATAAAGCCTCATATGGGGCCATCTGAATACTGGACTGGTAGCTGTTATTATACGCAAACTCTGCTAGTGGAAGGAACTGATCCCATTCCAAAATCAATCACACAAGCCCGTAACATGTCCTCCAGAATCTGATTAGTCCTTTCTGATTGCCCGTCGGTCTGAGGATTAAATGCAGTGCTCAATTCTACCTCAGTACCCATACCTCTCTGTACGACCCTCCAAGATTGAGATGTGAACTGAGTACCTCTGTCAGAAATAATAGAAACTGGAACTCCATGCAATCGGAAAATCTGCTTAATGTAAATACCAGCTAACCGCTCTGAAGTATAAGAAGTGCTGACAGGAATGAAGTGCGCGGAGTTGGTCAATCTATCCATAATGACCCAAATAGCATCAAAACTCTTCGAAGTTCGTGGAAGCCCAACAACAAAGTCCATGGTGATCCGCTCCCACTTCCGCTCTGGAATATCTAACCTCTGAAGTAATCCACATGGTCTCTGGTGCTCATACTTGACCTGCTGGCAGTTGAGACACCGTGCTACATACTCAACAATATCTCTCTTCATCCGCCTCCACCAATACTGCTGCCTCATATCCTAGTACATCTTTGCGGCACCCGGATAAATAGAATACCGCGAAATGTGAGCCTCTGCTAATATTAACTCCTGAATACCATCCATATTGGGCACGCAAATATGGCCTTGCATCCTCATAACCCCGTCATCATCGATAGTCACATCCCGGGCATCACCGCGACAAACTCTATCCTGAAGAACTAACAAGTGGCGGTCTGATCAATTAAAGAAGATCGGGAAGCCATGCTAGCTACCACTCGCGGAGGGTCTGAAAAATCCAATCTCACCAACTGACCCGCTAAATCTTGAACATCAAGTGCTCACGGTCGCTCTGCTACTGAAAGGTAAGCCAGGCTCCCCAAACTCTCGGCTCTGCGACTCAAGGCATCAGCCACTACATTGGCCTTTCCTGGGTGATACAGAATAGTTAAGTGATAGTCCTTAAGAAGCTCTAACCATCTCCTCTGGCGTAAATTCAAGTCCTTCTTCCTTAACAGATACTGCAATCCATGATGATCAGTGAAGATCTCACACTGTACCCCATACAAGTAATGCCGCCAAATCTTTAAGGCATGAACAATGGCAGCTAACTCAAGATCGTGCACTGGATAATTCTTCTCGTGTACCTTCAACTTTCTGGACAGTAGGCAATCACCCTATCGTCCTGCATCAAAACCGCTCCCAATCCAACTCTAGAAGCATCACAATAGACTGTGTAAGGACCCGAACCTGTAGGCAATACCAATACTGGAGTTGTAGTCAATGCTGACTTGAGCTTCTGAAAGATCTCCTCGCACTCATCGGACCATCTGAATGGAGCACCCTTCTGGCTCAATCTGGTCAAAGGTGAATCAATAGAAGAAAATCCCTCCATAAAGCGACGGTAATAACCCGCCAAACCCATGAAACTTCTAATCTCCGTAGCTGAGGACGGTTTGGGCCAACTCTGCACCGCCTCCATCTTCTTCGGGTCCACCAGAATACCCTCACTAGACACTATGTGACCCAAGAAAGCTACTGAACCAAGCCAAAACTCCCATTTGGAAAAACTTTGCATAAAGCTTCTCCTCCCTCAATCTCTGCAACACAACCCTCAAATGCAGAGCGTGCTCCTCCTGGCTATGAGAGTACACCAGGATGTCATCAATGAACACAATAACGAATGAATCAAGGTAAGGCTGAAACACGTTGTTCATCAAATGCATGAACGCGGCTGGGGCATTGGTCAGCCCAAAAGACATAACCAGAAACTTAGTGGCCATATCTGGTCCTAAAAGCGGTCTTCGGAATATCAGAATCCCGAATCTTCAGTTGATGGTACCCAGACCTCAAGTCGATCTTGGAGAACACCCTAGCTCCTTGAAGCTGATCGAACAAGTCATCAATACAGGGCAAAGGATACCGGTTCTTCACCATAACCTTGTTCAGCTTCCTATAGTCAATGCACATACGCATGGATCCATCCTTCTTCTTTACGAACAACATCGGTGCACCCCAAGGTGAAACACTAGGCCGAATAAACCCCTTATCTAGGAGTTCCTAAAGTTTTTCCTTCAATTCCTTCAACTCTGTTGGGGCCATGCGGTAAGGAGGAATAGAGATAGGCTGGGTCTCAGGCAATAGGTCGATACCAAAATCAATGTCCCTGTCAGGTGGCATGCCTAGCAGGTCTACTGGGAAAATGTCCGGGAACTCACAGACCACGGGAACAAAATCAATGGAAGGAGTCTCACTACTAACATCCCTCACAAAGGCCAGATAATACTCACACCCCTTCCCAATCATACAATGAGCCTTCAGAAAAGAGATCACCCGGCTAGGCACGTACTCCACCGAACCTCTTCACTTAATCCTTGGCAATCCAGGCATCACTAAGGTCACGGTCTTGGCGTGACAGTCGAGAACCGCATGGTATGGAGATTGCCAATCTGATCACGCTCAACTATGTCTAATAAAATACTAAGCGGGCGTTGCAAATATAATCCGGGGTATTATGCCCAGAGTTTTTGAAGTCTTTAGAATACACAAGTTTTACTCAATCAATTCTCTCAAGACTTTTTGAATATAAATTGGTGATGTTTTACTAGTTCTACTGACAATAATAATAACTAACGATTACTAACAATGTGTTATAAACAATTACGATAAAGGTCTAAGGATATGGTTTCCCCCGTTGGTGAACTTACTTCTCAGATATTTCATATAACTTGACTAATTATCTCTATCAATCATGAACACTCTATCTACCATAAATCTCTCTCAAGTAATTATGATAATTTACTAGACACTCTCTCTCAAGTTACGCTAGCTAGATTGCATTACAGTTCACTTTAGATTGCACCCGAGGTATCGTTATCTCTAATCCAACCTCTAAACCCTCGGTTATGACTTTCGTCTATACTCTGGGAGTGGTGTTGTTCAAACAATTACCTAAATATGCACTCTCTCTCAAGTAGATACATACTAAATAGGCACAGCTAATTGATGGCCATTCAATTAACTACAACAAGAACGTAGTTGAACAAATAGAGATGAACAATCAACCAAACTATATTAATATCACAATAAGTTTATCCCCCAACGGGTTCCACCAAAACCCTAGATTAAGAAAATTAGCTACTCATATTCATAAGAATCAATTCTAAAATAACTTTCATAATTGAACTACAAAATAATAAATAAAAGCTATAAAAATCAATGTTTGCTTCACTGAGTAGTAATCCACAATTTTTTCTTCACTTCAATGGCTTCCCTTCAAGTTGTGTTTTTTTTGGGTCTATTTATATGTTTGGGATACACCCTAAACGTGTAGGAGACTTATATTCCAACCGGAAAACACTTAAAACTCTTCAAAACTCGGATTTGACCGGATCGGGGCCAGGCGTTACAGGCCAAACGCCTGGATAACGCCTGGCCAGGGCTGGCGTTTGGGCTCTGGCGCCTGGATAACGCCAGGCTAGGCCTGGCCTTAAGACTCAAACGCCCGACTATAGCCAGGTGCACTCCTCTTCGCCTCTTGAGCATATTTTCGACGTATTTGCATCCATTTGGCTCGGATTCCATCTCCAATTCACCTACACATGAAATAGACTCCGTTATGCACATAAAAAGTGTATTTTTATCATTAACGCACATAAAATGTAAGGCATATAACATGTTAAACCATGAATTCTAGCCACGCATCAATACCCCACACTTAAACATTTGCTCGTCCTCGAGCAATCAATCTACACTCATGTACACAACTTATTAAGCAAATCCCTTAACACGTTATACCAAGAATTTTTAAAACATTTCAATCACAGAGGTGTGACATCCTCACCTCAATAGTTGACTCACATATACCATGCTTTATTCATAATCCACTCACTACTCTAACTTAGAGGTCAACAACATTACCTTTCCTTCGTGAATCATGTGCCCTCACCAAATTCAAGAGTTAGTTCCACACACAATGAAATTTTAAGAACACTTAGGAACTCAAGATAGAAAGAATTCACTCGCTCTCCGAAATAATATTCATATGCCACAAAAGATGCACCATAGGCTTGCCCGTAGTGTACTACTCTACTAATCGAGCTCATTCAGTCTAGGATCAAGTAGGACTTTATTTGGTTGTAATGTAGGCTGCGGGACGGGTAGGATACATTTGGATATAAGAGTGACTACACCTCCCTAAGCACTTTAATACATATACTTTAGCACTCAACCTCAAACTTATATTAAGCCAAACTCCACCTTCACATCAATGTTATTACCCCATAGTTCTTTAAGCACAATTACATTAAGAGTCACCACATATATTTTTCTTTCACAACAATACAACTATTTATTTTCTATATTTTTTTTTCTTTTTCTCAAGTGACTCTTACTTTTTCGAACAGTGCACCTTTCTCCGCATTTCAATTATTCCCCTCAAAAACCAACCTACCACCCCACACTTTAACTTTTCCATATTTCATCACTTTTTCAGTGCTTACGAGAGGTGACAAGGTTCAAATATATGATCGATTCAAACAAAGGGGTATGGCTTGTAATGTGGTTGCCAAAGAAACAGGATTATAGGCTCAACGGGGTTAACTACGATACATAACAATTAGGTGGGTAAACTATACATAGTTGGCTCAACAAAGAAACGCCTATATCACTTCCAAGACTGAACAAAACTTCTATTTCGCAGTGCACACACACGGGGCAAGTTCTAGACATCAAATGCAATGCACAGAATAACATACAAACCTCACACACACTTGGCACATAACTCACTCAGGATTGGATCTATCACGACACTCCAGTCAAAGCAGTTAAGCAAATCTTAAGAATTCCTGATTTAAGGTATTTATCCTGGAGTCAAAAAAATTGAGCCTAAGCGTCACAACCAAAGTACTGACCATTCTCAAGGCATTAGCACGTTTCGAGATATTGCTACTATTAAGCACTCAACCATGTGGTTACTACTCCTAAAAATTAAAAACTACCTACACCCGGTTCAGTTTAAAACCCTTGGAAAAGAACCGTGGTACAAAGAAAAACCAAGGGGGAATTACTACACTACCTAAAACAAAAATCTTTTTTGTATTTTCTTTAGAGTTACTTTCCTCAAGAGAACTGTCTAAGAGATCCATCGTCGGGAAGAGTCCCATATTTCTAATAATTTTTTTTTCCTGTTTTGTTCTACCTAAAAGAAAAACTTACTAACAATAAAAGCTAAAACTACTAACAAAAAAGCACACCAAACACAACAAATCACAACAAATATGTACAACACCCCACACTTAAATCATGCAGTGTCCTCAGTGCATCACATATAGACAAAACAAGAAATAAAAGTAAGGTGCAAGAAACTCCCTGCTCACGTAGCGTCGACATCCTTTCCATTAGTTTTGCTTCCCCTGCTCCTTCGAGCATCCGCTTGAATCACTTTATGCCTCCACTTTGAACTTATGAATTGGATCCCAAGTTTTGAATCTGCTCTATGATCATGCTCCTGGGGTGGTGGAACAAATCTGCCTGGCCCAATAAAACAATGTAGTAATCTGCGCTTCTTGGCCTTTCGATGAAATGTGTACTCCCTACTTTCTGGCAAGAAGAATTCCAGAATGTAGGCATCTTGTTCTTTATCCCTCAACTCATCAGGTGGTTCGGATAACTCTATTTGCATATCATCATCCCAACACAATGTGAAAAAATGGTTGGAGTGTGTACCAACATCCTCAACACTAACGACACTAGATTCAACAAAGTATGTATCCTCGATGTCCTTGGTTAACTCTAGTATCTTTTCTACCACATCAGCATCCTCCGATTTCAGTTCCAACCTAGGTGGTTCTTCAATAGATGGCCTGGCCGGCGGGTTCTCTCTTTCCTCTACGTATAGTGACTCAAACTCGAGAGTCTTTGGCCATACCTCTTTTCCTCAAGTGCTAACACCTAATCTGCCAGTTCTTCACCGTTCATATCATCTAATTTCATCAAACATTCATCCAAAGGGTCCCCAACAGTCAGGGATGCATCATCTTTTTCTGAGATCACATTCACAGCATCAATAAGAGAGCAGTTGGCAAACTCACTAGGTCGCCTCATAGACTTCTGCACGTTGAAAGTGATTTCTTCATCATTGAGCCTCATCTTAAGTTCACCAGTCTCACAATCGATAAGAGCTCTGCCTGTGGCCAAAAATGGCCTTCCCAAGATTATGGGAATTTCCTCATCCACTTTGCAGTCTAATATCACAAAATCAGCAGGAAATACAAACTTCCCCACTTGCACCAATACATCATCCAGAATACCCGACGGTCTCTTCACCGTCCTATCAGCAAGTTGCAGCAGCATCGAGGTGGACCTGGCTCTACCAATCCCCAGTCTTTTATATGTTGTATTAATACTGGCCCCCAAGTCACATAGAGCTTTGGTGAAAGCTAAGTTTCCAATGGTACAAAGAATTGTAAAACTCCCTGGATCAGACAACTTTTCAGCAATAGGACGCGTCACCACCGCACTACAAGTCTGATTAAGGGTGACAGTATCCAGATCTTGGAAATCAAATTTTCTGGACATCAAGTCCTTCATCATCTTAGCGTAACCAGACATTTCTTTCAACGCATCAATCAATGGGATATTTACCTGTATTTGTTTTAGCATGTCCAAGAACTTTTTGTACTGTTCATCCTTTTGGTATTTGGCCAGCCTCTGAGGGAATGGAGCTGGCGGTCT
>ML413461.1:0-25748 GCA_005239525.1 Nicotiana knightiana
TGTTCAGAAATAAGTGCAACAGTGCAAACAGAATTATAAGATGGTGACTCCGAAACCGCGAACACTGAAGCAGTTTTACCTTGAGTCTCCACAGCAGCATCCGCACTACTATCAATCAATCGGCCGGCTATGCGAAAACCTGAAACCGTATGAGCACACCACAGCGGTGCCCAGTAAGTATCAAGACTAACCTCGGTGAAGTAGTGACGAGGACTAGTCAAGACACCTACTGGTCAAATAAAAACTGAACAAGTATCAATATAGGAATCAGGGAAATAATGATGTACACATAAAGGCTATGCAATATAGCTACCAAGACAGTGAATTCGATAAAGAAGGAAAAAAATAAGTATCAACGAAAACCATGAAGTAACACAAAGACTGAATAGAACACAGACAAATTCGGCATGTAAATATACAACACGAGCATGTAATGAATCAACAACTTCAACCATTTCTACATCAAATTCATAGTCATCTCCACGAGGTTCTGAACCTCGAACAAATCATCATTTATGGGTCCCAATGTCCGAACCCTAACACTTGGCAACTTGCGCCCTCATTCGAGTACTAACTGCACGGACGACTCACGTGCCAATTTGGTCATTCCCACCCATACGGTAAGCACAACAAGAGTATCTATATTTGACAACAACAAGGAGTCCTGAATCCATTAATAGTACTTAACTACGTGTATGCTTGTACAGGTGTCCTAACATGATTTCAACAACAAATAGCCATAAGGAAAACAAAGGTGCAACACGTACATTTTATTCACATAAATTTCCACACGAATGAACTCACACGGTAAGTGTTTCAGTACACAATATCAACAACAAGGGAATGCCCCTAGGCCAACACAAGTATCACAACAATCCCTGACATAGCCCACCTTCTCATGCCACGTGTGCAATATTAAAGTATATGCCCGCCTTGTTTCGCCACACGTGCATAAACATGTTCCCACATTGTCACGCCACATGCGCAACACTCAATCTCGTATCCCGCTTTATCACGCCGCATGTGTAATATCAATAGTAAACACGGCAGGACAGAAACCTCGTGTAAATCCCCATATCAACAACCGCACGGCAGAAACCTCTTGCATCACCATAACATGTACAACAACAACAGGGGCAACAGTTCAAAATATAATTAATACATCAACTCAAGAGCCTTCGACCACAAGATAGGCAAAACTAGTTCACGAGAAATAAACATAACAAGGAGAGCTAGGCATATTACGAATCACTCAACAAGGAAGGGAAATACCATGTAACATCCGCACCTAATTACACGGGTGAACAACAAGAAATCAACACAAATCCGATAACTTCATATAAGGGGAAAGTCACGAAGGTATAGAATATCTAAACTTCTTTTAAGGTTGATCAGTTACGAGAATATTCAATAAATTCCACTTAAGGACAAGCAGCAGAGAATAATTATAACTTCATTTAAGATCAAAACAATTATAGGTTGAGAAGAAGATAATTGCAAATTTGAGATACGCAGTTAAGAAGATATAGCATGAGAGTAAAGGAAATAAAACCTTCAGATAAGTCAATTTGGAGTCAAGTAGGCAATAGGAGTAAATCCAAAAGTAAGAACTTCCACATTTAAGCAAATAAAGATGACACTAGAAATTAGGAAATTCAATCATGCTAAGGACAATTCATACTCGGCGAATATAAGGATCTAAGGTTCCTAAAGTGTCAATTTTCCCCAAATAAGTCCGAGCATGCGCTCGTCACCTCGCGTACACGGACTACAATCAACATGGAAGACTCAAATCCTAAGGGGTAATTCCCCCACACAAGGTTAGGCAAGATACGTACCTCAACCGCTCAAAACAAACTTGAAATCATGTTCTTGCCACGGGTATCCGACTCCCAATGTCCCAAATCTACTCAAATCAATAGTATCGTGTAAATAATACTACAAGAAACTAGTTTAACAATTAAATTCGAAGCTAAAACGCGAAATTAGAAAAATTGCCCAAAAAGTTCCTCGGGCCCACGTCTCGGAATCAAGTATAAATTATATTTTCCGGACACCCATTCACTCACGAGTCTAAATATATGAAAATCTCCCAAATAGGAGGTCAAAACGCAATCAAAGCTCAATAATTTGGTCTATGAAGTTTATCCCGTTTTCTACCCAAACATTTCAAAATTAAAGGTTGGATTTAAGGTTGGAAACATCGAAATTGGTCTATAATGGATAGAAATCACTTACCCAAATTACCCAAGTGCAAAAGCCTCCAAAAATTGCCTCTCCCGAGCTCCCCAATTCAAAAATGGTGAAAATAACATAAACCCTCGGTTCTGCCCCTTTTCTGCCCAGCAATTCCGCACCTGCGCAACTACCATCGCAGGTGCGAAAACCCACTAAAAAGTATGGGTCGCACCTGCAGTCAAATGGCTGCACCCGCGATTCCGCACCTACGGAAACTAACCGCACCTTCGAGGATTGGGGGTTTGGGCTAAGTTCAGAACCTGCAAACTCCTCGCCGCACCTGCGGAAGGTCCATCGCAGGTGCGAGACACCGGAACCAGCAATGGTTCAGCTGTCTCCCAAGTTCTAAAAACACCCGATGAGCATCCTAAACGTACCCGAGGCCCCCCGGAACCCCGTCCAACCACAAACACAAGTCATATAACCTAACACGGACTCGCTCGAGGTTTCAAACCACATAAAACAACACTAACACGATGAATTAAACAAAAAAATCCATGAAAATTCTTCAAATTTCTATAAACATTAAGTTTTGCATTTAAGGTCCGAATCACGTCAAATTAAGTCTGTTTCTTACCAAATTTCACAGATAACACATATAAATCATATCGAACCTGTACCGGGATTCGAAATCGTAATGCGGGCTCGATATCACAGGTTTCACCTCAAATTTCATTTTCAAAAACTTTTATATTTTTCAGAAAACAATTTTCTTTAAAAATTCATTTCTCGGACCTGGGACCTCGGAATTCGATTCCGGGCATGCGCCCAAGTCCCATATTTTACTACAGACCCTCTGGGTCCGTCAAATCACGGGTCCGGGTCCGTTTACCAAAAACGTTGAATGAAGTCACCTTTATTCAAATTTCCAATACAAAATTTTCACTTTTTCTCAGATTTTCACATAAAGGCTTCCCGGCAACACGCCCGGGATGTGCACGCAAATCAAGGTGAGATAGAAGGAGGTTTTTACAACCTCGGAACATAGAATTAGATAGAATATATGGGATGACCCTTTTGGGTCATCACAAATTGTTGATATAAAAATGTTGTGAAAGGCTTGGCCTGAATTGTGAAAGTTTTTATAAATAAACTGATATGATATGTCTGGTGGGAGCGAGTTGCACGCCACAACAAGGATTAATAAGGGTGGACAGGTGGGATCGGGTTGCACGCCGCAACATGAGAAATAAGGGTGATATATATATATAGGGAGGAGCAATAAGGATTAACAGGTGGGATCAGGTTGCACGCCGCAACAAGGAGCAATAAGGGAGAATATTCATGCTTTACTGTTTATAAAATAAAGGCTGGAACACTCATTGTTTTATCGTCCTTATTTCATACTCTTCTCTTACTGTTATTTAAAGTGAAACTTGCTCTGTGTACAATTGTTGAGACATAAATATTGTGAAAGGCTTTGACTTAAATTATGAAAATCCTTTTTATAAATAAACTGATGTGATTGTCTGGTGGGAGCGGGTTGCACGCCGCAACAAGGAGTAATAAGGGTGGACAGGTGGGATCAGGTTGCATGCCGCAATAGGAGAAATAAGGGTGATATATATATAGGGAGGATCAATAAGGGTGGACAGGTGGGAGCGGGTTGCGCGCCGCAACAAGGAGCGATAAGGGTGAATATTTATGTTTTACTGATTTTTGAAATAAGGATTTGGAAAACTCTGGTTTTATTAAAAAGGTTTTCATAGTCTGATTTTTATTATGATTTAAATTGAAAGTTGGAAAATCTGAGGAGTTGATTACAGTTGATATTTGAAAAGAGTTATCCGAGTTATTTTTATCTACTATTGAAAGTTACTGGTTATCGAGTTTGTTATTATTATTTCTTTATTTCTTTGTTATATATATTGTTCACAGGTTATATTGTTAATGTCCCGCCGTAGCCTTGTCACTACTTCGTCGAGGTTAGGCTCGGCACTTACTCAGTACATGGGGCCGGTTGTACTGATACTACACTCTGCACTCTTTTGTGAAGATCCAGGTACTGACCAGAGTTAGGAGACCTTAGTAGCTGCGCCTTATTCGCACGGAGACACGAGGTAGATCTGCTGGCGTCTGTAGATTCCTGGAGTCTTCCCTTTATTATTTAGATACTGTTTTATTTCATTCAAAATAGAGATACATATCTTTCAGACCATTATTTGTAGTATTCTTAAGTAGTTCGTGAATTGTGACACCATACCCTGGGTAGTTGTACGTTTAGTATTAGTTCGTGGTTCGTCTTATTATCTCTAATATTATTCTTGATATCAGTCATTGGAAAGTTTTGGATTTTGTGTTTATTTGGAATTGTTTATTGTCTTTAAATTAATTTAAAGGAAAATGGTTAATTAAGTTCTAACATTGCCTTGCCTAGCAAGTGTGGTGTTAGGCGTCATCACGATCCCGAGGGTTGGGAATTTGGGTCGTGACACATATCCTTCATTTGGCAACATCCGGTGTGTAGCCACTCTTGGTGGAGGTGTGGGAGGTGTGGGAGGTACGGGAATATTATCATGAGGTGGTCGGCCTCTCCTATTTACTTGAGGTTCAAGAGGAACCTCATCACCTTGGTCATCGTCCACTTCCTCCCCCAAAGGAAAGTTTCTGAGAGGATCATTGTTGAGAGCCCTTTTTGTACCTACAATTGATTCACAAAAAGGTTAGTAACCCGGAAGGAAAAGAAGACAAGTCACACACAAAACCAAATATATAGCGAAATCAATTTTTATCTCCCCGACAACGGCGCCAAAAATTCACACCACTAATTGGAATTGTGAAGTGGTCGATGCAATTATAATTACCCAACTTGAGTCATGATCGAGTCTTAGAGAACTTATTTGGATTAGGTATATACTTAGACTAGGTGTATGACGTGCCCAAAATGCACTTCCACATACTTGGTAGTTTCTTTCTACTTCTAAAATTTATACTATTGTTTGTAAATGAAAAGCTATGGAACGATATTTTTGGTGTTGTTGTTTTTCAAGTTTAGAAAAGGTCTAGGATCGTGACTTCCACCTAGGTGGTTACCAAACGGATTGTGGGATTTAGGGAAGTTTTGGTTGATCGGGGTGTAATATAGAAATCACATGCGATTACCCATTCGATACCTCTCGGTAGTTAGACTGATTTTGCCCAATTTTGCTTTCTCAAGTACAAATGGGTAATTCACTAAACAAGTGATAGATGCTCAAGTCGGGTCTTACTATCTCTAGATTCGACCCATTAATTGGGGCTATCAATTTCTTGAGTTCACCCCAATTTCTTGTTAGCCTAGTTTTCCTAGACTTAGTCTCTCTTTCTCAAGTAGAGACTAGGTCAATTAGGCTTGAATCAATGTTTGCAACCATTGAATCTAAAATTGAAGCAAGAACTAGCTAAATATCACTTACCCAATCACAAACAAGCCCTGAATTAAACACCCATTAGGCACCACACTAGGGTTGGGTCACAACCCTAGCTAAGAAATTAGCTACTCATAGATAAAATTGAAGAAACTAAAGAGATTAAAATCATAATCGATGATAGATGGAAGAAAATCCAATGTTAAAATGATAAACGAATACAAAGTTTCCCAAAGCAGTAAAGGAAAAACGGCTATCTACTTTCTGGTCTTCAAACATAACCTAAATTTGACAAAAAGATCTACTTGTACCCAGCTGAAATTATCGGACAAAATTTCCCCTACAGAGGTTCCGCAGCCACACAATTCTGTGTGCGGTCCGAACTTTGAAGCTGTCTTGACAGGATAGACTTCTGCAGCCGCAGTTCTTCAGATTCTGCGGACCGCACATTTCTGAGTGCGGTCGCACTCTTGAGTTGAGCTTGACAGGGGAGACTTCTGCGGACCGCACATTTCTGACTGCGTCCACACTCTTGAATTCTGCGGCCACACAATAATAATATGGTCCGCACTTCTTCATGGACCCAGACTCCCATCTCTCTGAACCTCAGCTTCTACGGCCGCACAATAATTGTGCGATCCGCACTTTGCAAAGGAAATCTGTCAGAGGTTCTTCATGGTCTGCAGCCCCACTCAATATTGTGTGGTTCGCACTTTGCTCTTTTTTTCTTTGTTTTAGTCCTTGTCAAAAATTACTCTTTCTTGAGATGATTTTCATGTCTTTGACTCATATTCCAACAATCTTGCAAGAAATCACATTTTATCAGTTTTCGGGAATACCTTTAAGCAATTTTGAGCTAAAACGAAAGTAAAAGAGTGCAAATAAGTAGTCAAAATCCTTACTTATCAGTTGCCTCCCAAGAAGCACCTGATTTAACATTGTGGCACGACGCAGAAAACACTCAAATGAAGCGAATGACCTCCACCATGTGGCTATCTCCAAACTTGCCCATGTAATTCTTCACCCGGTGACCATTGAATCGGAATACTTCATTATTTTTGGTCTAAAGTCTAATGCACCAAAATGTATCACACCCACAATTTCAAAAGGACCACTGCACTTGGATTTTATCTTCCCGAGAAACATCCTCAACTTTGAGTTAAACAATAATACAAGATCACCCACCTTGAACTCTTGGTTCCAAATGTATTTGTCATGAAGATATTTTTATCAATTCTTTGTACAAGGAAAAACTCGCATAAGCATGGTACCGGAACTCATCCAATTCATTCAAATGTGCAACCCTCAAGTTAGCGACTACATCTCAATCAATATTCAACTTCTTTTGAGCCCACATTTCCTTGTGCTCTAGTTCCACCAGAAGATGACAAGATTTTCCGAACACCAATCGATATGTTGACATTTCGATAGGTGTTTTGTAAGCTATCCGATAAGCCCATAATGCATCATCAAGTTTCTTGGACCAATCCGTCCGATTAGCATTCACCACTTTGGACAAGATAATTTTTGTCTCCCGGTTGGAGACTTCCACTTGCCCACTATCTTTTGGGTGATAGGAATTCATGACTTTGTGAGTAACACCATACTTTCTAAGTAAAGTGTCAAAAGTCTTGTTGCAAAAGTGTGACCCCCTATCGCTTATAAATGTACGTGGAGTACCAAACCTTGTAAAAGTATTTTTCTTCAAGAAAGCCACTACACTTCTTGCCTCATTATTTGGTAAAGCAACCGCCTCAACCCATTTGGACACATAATCCACCACGACCAAGATGTAGGTGTTTCTACAAGAACTCACAAAAAGGCCCATGAATTCAATACCCCACACATCAAAAATATGAATCTCCAAAATGGTTGTGAGAGGCATTTCATTTTTCTTTGAGATTCCACCGGCCCGTTGACATTCATCACATCTTTTCACTAGCTCACTTGCATCCTTGTAAAGAGTGTGCTAATAGAAACCACAACTATGCACTTTGGTTATCGTTCTTGCTCCACTATGATGACCACCATATGGCGAAGAATGACAAGCCCCAAGAATTTCACATTGCTCTTCTTCCGGTACACGTCTTCTAATCACCCCATCCATACAAATCCGGAAGAGGTATGGTTCATCCCAACAATAATGTTGACAATCCATTTTGAGCTTCTTCCTTTGGCTTGAAGAGAACTCATCCGGGATGATTCCACACACAAGAAAATTTGCTAAGTCTGCGAACCATGGCACCTCTTTCATTGAAATTGCCGAGAGGTGCTCATCGGGGAAGGAGTCATTGATTTCAAGGCCATCATGCGGCCTCCCCTCCTCCTCCAAACGAGAAAAGTGGTCCGCCACCTGGTTTTTACTACCTTTCCTATCTTTGATGTCAATATCAAATTCTTGCAACAAGAGTACCCATCTCATCAATTGAGATTTGGAGTCATCTTTTCTCATAAGATAACGAAGAGCCGCATGATCTGTGTGGACAATAACTTTTGCACCCATCAAGTACGGGCGGAACTTCTCAATTGCAAAAACAATAGCAAGGAGCTCTTTCTCCGTAAAAGTATAATTGACTTGGGCACTATTCATGGTCTTACTAGAATAGTAGACCGGATGGAAAATATTGTTGATATGTTGCCCCAAAACAGCCCCAACCTCTACGTCACTTGCATCACACATGAGTTCAAGAGGCACACTCCAATTTAGAGCGGTGATGATGGGAGCAGTTGCCAAATTGAGATTCAACAATTCAAAATCTCTCATGTAATCATCATTGTAATTAAATTTAGCATCCTTATCAAGAATCTTGCACAATAGGTTCACCACCTTAGAGAAATCTTTGATGAATCGCCGGTAAAAACCCGTGTGGCCTAAGAAACACCGCACACCCTTCACCGAAGTTGGGGGTGGAACTTAGAAATCACTTCAATCTTTGACTTTTCAACTTCAATTAAATTCCTTGAGATTTTGTGGCCTAGTAAAATACCTTCCTCGACCATGAAATGACATTTTTCCAATTGAGCACCAAATTGGTTTCTTCACATCTAGCCAACACTTTGTCCAAATTTGTAAGACAATCATCAAAATAATCTCCAACCACCGAGAATTCATCCATGAAAACTTCAAGGTAGTCCTCCACCATGTCCGTGAAAATAGCCATCATACACCTTTGAAAAGTCGCTGGTGCATTGCACAAACCAAATGGAATCCGCTTGAAAGCAAAAGTACCATAGGGACATGTAAAGACTGTTTTCTCTTGATCTTATGGAGCAATGAGATTTGGTTGTATCCCAATTACCCATCAATAAAAAATAGAAATCACGACCGGCCAATCTATCGAGCATTTGATCTAATAAAGGAAGTGGAAAGTGATTCTTCCTTATGACTTTGTTGAGCTTGCGATAGTCCATACACACCCTCCAACCGGTCACCATTCTTGTGGGAATCAACTCATTCTTTTCATTGGTGACCACCGTCATGCCCCCTTCTTTGGGACACATTGAACCGGAGAAGTCCATGAACTATCGGAGATGGGGTAGACAACCCTGGCATCCAACTACTTGATAATCTCCTTCTTGAACACATCTTGCATAGCCTCATTGAGTCTCCTTTGATGTTCAATAGATGGTTTGGCGCCATCCTCCAACTTTATCTTATACATGCAAAAGGTGGGGCTTATCCCCCGAATATCCGCCAAGGTCCACCCAATAGCCTTCTTCATCTTTTGCAACACTGCCAATGTGGAATCTACCTACATGTTAGTCAAACAAGGGGAAAGAATAACTCGTAAAGTAGAACAAGGACCAAGAAATTCATACCGAAGATGTGGAGGCAATGGTTTCAACTCCAAGGTAGGAGGCTCTTCAATAGAAGGCATGTAGGAGGAGTTGTCCTATTTTCAAGATCCAAGGACAATTTTCGGGGTGCATAGTTGTAGGACCCCATTCTTTGCAAAGAGTTCACACATTCCATGAATCCATCCATCTCGTCATCATCAAAGTTGATCAAGACGGCCTCCAACATATCCTAACATTGATTGTAGCACTTGTTTCATCAACAATAACATCGGTCACCAAGTCCATAAAAGAACACACCTCGTTGCTATTTGGTTGTCGCATGGACTTACACACATGGAATATCACTTTTTCATGACCAACTCGAAAAGTGAGTTTTCCAACTTCAACATCACAAAGAGCCTTTCCCGTAGCAAAGAAAGGTCTCCCAAGAATAATTGGCACTTCATAGTCAACCTCACAATCTAGAATGGAAAAATCCGCCAGGAGAATGAATTTATCAACACGAACCAAAACATGTTCAATCACATCCAATGGCCTCTTCATGGTACGATCGGCGATTTCCAATATCATAGAGGTGGGTCTTGGTTGCCCAATTCTCAAAGTCTTGAAAACTTAATAGGGAATCAAATTGATACTTTCCCCAAGACCACAAAGAGCTTTAGTAAACTCGGCACTTCCAATTGTACTAGGGATCGTGTAAGAAACGGGATCCTCCAACTTAGGATCCATTGAATGCACAATTGCACTCACTTGATGAGTGACTTTGATGGTCTCAAAATTCATTGACCGCTTCTTTGTCACAAGATCCTTCATAACCTTTGTATAATCGGGCATTTTTTCCAAAGCTTCAACTAATGGCACATTGATTGAAAGACTTTTTATCATTTGAATGAACTTCTTGAATTGATTCTAACCATTTTTCTTGGCAAGTGTTTGAGGGTATGGAAGTGGAGGCTTAGGGAAAGGTGCCTTAGCCTTTTGCACCACCGGCTCCAGTGAATAATGTGTTCCTTAGACGGGTTCATCTCCTCGTGAGTCTCTTCCACACTATTTTTGTCACGACCCAATTTCGGAGTCGTGATGGCGCCTGTCGTGGAACCAGGGAAGCCTCCCTATTTAACTAGCTAAATTCAATTTCTAGTAAAAATGTGATTTTTAAACGAATTTATTAATAATATCAAGAAATCTGAAATTTAAAACAATATTTGAAAACTAAATTAAAAACCTCCAACCCCGGATCCGGTGTCACTCGATCATGAGCTATTATAACATAAAGTAAAGAAAAGGGGAGATGGACAACATTGTCTCAAAATAAAAGCAATAGGCGGAATATAGAAAGAGAAGGCGAGGTCGCGATCGCCAGCTGCTACCTCGACAACTCCAATAGAAACTCTGATCCGCTAATCAAATCCGCTACCGGGTCCCGGTATACCTAGATCTGCAGACAAGGTGCAGGGGGTAACGAGAGTACACCAACTCAGAAGTAACGTACTCAAACTATGGGCTGAGAAGTAGTGACGGACAAAACCTCAATTATGTTACAATAAATAATATACAGAATTTAGACATGCTAACAGTTTATCAGGGTGAGTAAATATGCCAAGTATGCTAGTATACTCTACATGCCATCATAAAATATATGTTATGAAACCAGTATGGATATGCACATAGTGCTCACAGCTCTCCCACAGTGGTCCACTCAGTACTATATATGGCTCTCAGGCCCAGGGAAGTTCCATCCCGGAATATGCATAAACACAGGTGACTGTAGTCACTATGTACTGAGGAAAAAGGCCAGTCCAGCCCCCACGGAGAAGATCCATCTCCGAAATATAACACTCGGACAATTTCCATATCCAGGAAAGATCCGTCCCTCTCATAAACAAAGCTTAGGACAAGATCCATGCCCAGGAAGATCCATCCCTCACATAACATCAACTTCAAACAAGATCCATGCCCAGGGAAGATCCATCCCTCATCACTTCGGACAAGATCCATGCACAGGGAAGATCCATCCCTCATCATCAATGCGCTCACTGGGGGTGTAAAGACTCCGGAGGGGCCCTAGTGGCCCAAGCACCATATCAAGCCAACGAAGTCATGATTTAAATATCGCTACAGTGTACAGTCCATTCTCATAACTATCTCAATAATAGACTCTCGGCCTCACTCAGTCATTACTCTTCGGTCTCACTCACATGGATCACAAATGCCTCCATCAGCCCGAAACAATGATAAATATGCATGTAATTAACTATACTGAGACTGAGATATGAAATGATATGTTATAACATGACTGAGTATATGACATCAAATAATCATGACATGAGACAGCAATATACGACCACTCGGGTCTCAGCATTTCCGGCGTGAAACCTAGCATTTATACTTAACATGATTTCTAACATGTTCACAATTATCACATTAATAGATGCACAAATATCATCATGGAATAATCACTAAACGGGGCCATGGGATAAGCCAGGCCAAAAATACCTGGTGCACGCCCTCACGCCCGTCACTTGGCATGTGCGTCACCTCAACAATAGTCATAAATCATTTAGCTCGGGGTTTCGAACCCTCAGAACCAAGTTTGGAAACGTTACTTACCTCAAAACCGGCTAAAATACTATTCCGCAGTGCCTTTGCCTCTGAGTGCTCCAAATCTACCAAGTTCAAATTTTTATTATCAAATTATGCTTAAGGAATGAATTCCAACTGAAAAGTACCAATTTTAGCTCAAACCCCGAATTTAGTCAAAACCCGACCCCCGGGCCCGCGTCTCGAAACTCAAAAATTTTTATACCAAACTGTTCTTCATCATCTCACGAGTCTGTACATATAAAGAACACTAAAAACGGAGTTCGTTTGACCCCTCAAATAAATCCCTAGAGGTCTCAAAATCTCAAGCCCTAAACCCACCTTTTTCTACTGATTTTCGTGAATTTAATACTGATATTATGTTCTATAATCATCTATAATTGAGTTTTAATGGTCAAAACACTTACCTCTATGAAGAACAATTATTTCTCTCTTCAAAAATCGCCCCCAAAGCTATCTGTCCGTACAAGAATGGTGTAAAAAGGGTTTAAGTACTGGAGGGTTGCAATTTATACCTTCTGCCCAGGTGTTCCGCACCTGCGGCCCCTATCTCGCACCTGCGAGACCGCATTTGCGGCCAAAACAACTGCACCTGCGACTTTTCATTAAACAGCCCAACTCCGCACTTGCGATCGACCTCCCGCACTTGCGGCCTCGCAGGTGCGGCAACTTACTCGCACCTGCGGAAACTTCTCACCCAGCCAATCTTCTGCCCCTGCGGTGCCCTTCTCGCTCCTGCGAGCCCGCACCTGCGATCAAACTTCCGCAGGTGCGGAAATCACTGTGGGAAAACTTCAACAGCTGCTTGCTGCATTTTTTTCAAATCCGAATTTCCGTTAACCATCCGAAATCAATCCCGAGCCCCTCGCGACCCCAACCAAAGTTACCAACACATCCCATAACATTATTCAAACTTAGTTGCACTCTAAAAATACCAAAACTAACATCAAAAAACCAAATTTACATCGGATTCAAGCCTAAGAACTTTGAAATTTCTAAAATCTACCAACGATGCCGAAACTATCCAAAACAACTCCGATTGACCTGAAATTTTGCAGACATATCCAAAATGACATTACGAACCTGTTCCAATTTCTGGAATTATATTCCGATCCGATAGCCTATTTTCCACTGCTGACCGAAAATCATCAAAAAGTAACTTTCGCCAATTCAAGCCTAATTCTACACCGGACATCACAAAAATATTCTGAACACACTCCTAAGTCCCAAATCACCTAACGAAGCTATCCGAGCCATAAAATCCATATTCTAAAGTTTTTTACCAATAAGTCAACTCTCAGTTGAATTTTCCCATTTTAAGGCTATATTTAAAGGCTAAATGGCTGAACTCTCACTACGACCATTCGATTTCAAGCCCATCAACTCTAACACATCAATAACAGAATAACCAACCTATGACAAGTCAATAACATTAATTATAATGCAGGTTCTACATAACAACGGACCGGGTCGTTACAGTTTACGGCATGTTTTGTATTTGTTAATTGCTTGGTACTTCTGTGGTTATAACTGTTGAATATTCTGAAAAATGAAATTAGTAATCTGTACGGTAGAGAACTTGACACATAAGGGTAATTGTAAGGAAACTTGATGTTCCTGTCTTTACCACTTATTTATATTTGCTATTTCTTGCTTATCCTTATATTTAAAACTTATTATTTTGGCNTTCTAAAGTTATATTTGTTTTTAAGGACTAAGTGGTTAAAATCTCACTACAACTATTCTGATTTCAAGCTTACCAACCCTAACACATCAATAACGGTATAACCAACCTATGACAATTCAATAACAGTAATTTTTAATGCAAGTTATACGTAACGACAGACCGGGTCGTTACAATTTTCAATATCAATCCGAACTTCCTCATTAGATTGCACAATCTTGTTCGAGGCCTCTTCTTATTACATCACTTGATCATCATCAACAAGTTGCATTTTACTTGAGGTGGGTGCATTCCTGCCTCTTCCACTTCTTGTGATAACTGCTATGGCATCTCTCGTGTTGTTACCGCCCTTTGGGTTTACCACCATGTCACTTGGTAGTGCCCCCTTAGGACGAGAATCTAGAGCTTAATAGATTTTCCCCATTTGAACCTCTAGGTTGCAGATTGATGGGTTTTGTGAGGCAAGTTGGGCATCCGAATTGATGTTCTTTTCCATCATTTGCTTGAACATACTTTCAATACACCCCATCTAATTGTTTGAAGAACTTGAACCATGGGAAGGATAAGGAGGTGGGTTGCTCCGTTGTTGGTACATTGAGGACTTTTGAAAATCTGACCCCCAGTTGCCTTGATTGTTGCTCCATCGGCCTTGATTGTTACCTCCCCAATTTCCTTGGTTGTTTCCACTCCAATTTCCTTGATTGTTGTTGTTATTTCAATTCCCTTGATTGTTTTTCCACTCCAATTTTCTTGATTGTTAGAATTCCAATTTTCTTGATTGTTTTGTGGTCTCCATTGTTGTTGGCTTGGGCTTTGGAAGTTATTTCTTTGCCCTTGAAAATTATTCACATATTGCACTTCATATTCTTGTTCATTATAGAAATCATCTTGCTCAAAACCACCATCTTCTTGCACAAAGTTCTCCAGTTTGCACTTGTGGACCCTTGGTCCTCCTCTTATTCATCATCATGTTCACTCCCTCTATAGCATTGACTTTCTTAGGAGCTTGCACTTGGTTTAATTGAGCTTTTGCTAGTTGAGACATGATAGTTGTTAATTTGGCAATGGCTCGCTCATGGTCTTGCAATTCTTTGTGAAGGTGGATCATATTCGGGTCACATTATGATTTGGCCCGGGATTGCCCAGCCGACGATGTTTCCGCCATCTCATCTGAAATCACACACGCCTCCATATAAGGCACAGTCATAAAATTCGCATTGGCTAGTTGATTCACTACACATTTGTTGGTTGTGTTAATCCCACGATAGAAGGTTTGTTGAGTCATGCTTTCCAGCATATTGTTGTTGGGAAATGCCTTGACCATTGTTCTATAACGCTCCCATATCTCGTGTAGTGGTTCATTCAGCTCTTGCTTGAATGCCAAAATCCCATCTCGAAGTGTAGCCATGTGCCTGGGAGAGAAAAACTTAGCAATGAACTTTTCCGCCAACTCATCCCAAGTATGAATTGAATGGTTCGTGTCACGGCCTAAAATTCCACCACATGCATCGTGATGACACTTAGTCTCTAAGACTAGGTAAGCCGATTACAATTACATTTGAGCCTTTTTTTTAAAACATATAATTTAATACAAGTGTCGAAATCAAAAGCGGAAACAAATACAAAAACCTCCGAAGACTGGTAATACTGAGTCACGAACTCTAACTGCATACATGCAATGATCCCAAGGATTGAGTATACAATATTGTTTGAATAAGAGTGACAGTACAATAAAAATGAAAAGACTCCAAGAGACTGCAACGGCCAAGCAGCCTTACCTTGAATCCTTGCGATCAACACCCTAACTCTGCCCGAGTCTGATATCTCCACTACCTGGCTCTGAACAAAAATATGCAGAAGTGTAGTATGAGTACACCACAATCGCTACCCAGTAAGTATCAAGACTAACCTTGGTGGAATAGTGATGAGGTACAGTCAAGACACTAACTAGTCTAATAACCTGTGCAACATATCATACAAAATATAATAGAAACAGATAACAGTGGTAGCAATAATAATCAACTAGTGACATAAATAGCAAGGCAGCATGAACACCATAAATATTGCTCATGTGAATAATAAAGACAAGTACAACCAATTAATCAAGTCTTTCAAAATATACATCATTTCTCTATAAGTTATCCAAATAAAAATCTTTAGAATGTAATCCTATCAATTAAATATATCCCGAATATACTTCATCCAAATAAATATCTTACGAATTTAAATCTTTCAAATAAATATCTCCCAATATGACTCTTTCAAATAAATATCTTTCGTATATAATTCTCTTAAATAAAACCTTTCGAATATAATTTTTTCAAATAGAAACCTTTCCGTTCGAATATAATTCTTTCAAATAAAAACCTTTCGAATATAATATTTAAATAAAACCTTTCGAATATAATTCTTTCATGTAAAACTTGTCCTTTCGAATAAAATTCTTTCAAATAAAAGCCTTTCGAATATAATTCTTTTAAACTAAAAATCTTTCCTTTCGAATATAATTCTTTCAAATAAAAATCTTTCGAATATAATTCTTTTAAATAAAGCCTTTCGAATATAATTCTTTCAAGTGAAATCACCGCTTGACACCTCACTTCATAATCCTAAAAATCTCGGGACTCAGCCCACTTTCATATCTCACGGCACCTCGTGCTCATATTTCTATCCCAACCGTATGGGAATTCACATGACAGAAGACATAATAATTTAATGAAATGACTGAGGAGTGAATGACGGGTACTTCACAGATAAGTAACAGCACAACAAATAGAGGTAAACAACATGGGCACTCCCAAGGTATCGTCTCATAAACCCAAATGTAAATGCTCAACAGGGGATCTCTCGAGGTACCGCCCTGTAGTCCCAAAATAAATATACAAGACAGGGGGATCTCCCGAGGTACTGCCTCGTAGTCCCAAAGTAAATATGCAAGACAGGGGGATCTCCCGAGGTACCGCCTCGTAGTCACAATGTAAATATAGTACAGGGGGATCTCCAGAGTAACACCTCATAGTCCCAAATTAAATATGCAGTACAGGGGTATCTCCCGAGTAAACGCCTCGTAGTCCCAAAGTAAATATGCAAAAGCAAATACGGGAGAATAACTCAACAAGAACAATCTCTTCTTAAATCCAAATTTTGATAAATATATTAACGCCTCAATTTAAACTTATTTACTTAATTATTTGCATATGGAAAATCCATAATGTGATTATTTCCAAGAAATATCAAATCAACAAACACACGGAATTCACATAAAAATCCAAGTGGCAATAACACCAAATTATCATATAAATTACAAACTAGACAAACAAGGAATGAGGCATGACAATAAAGGATTTAATAAGTACCAACAATTTCCAGATTTAATACTTAAGGGTGTCTATGAATTTTAACCGGCATAATTTTCACATATAAACCAAATACGTACTCGTCACCTCGCGTACACGGCTTTCATGTTACACAAATGGCACATACAACTCAATACCTAAGGGGTAATTCTCTAACTCGAGGTTAGGCAAGATACTTACCTTTACGGAGTTAGGCCGATGTTCCAAAATAATATTCTTTCTTGATTGACCTCCGGACAGCTCAAATCTATCCAAATTAATTGTATAACTTCATTAAAATTCATCAAAAATAATTCCGGATAATAAAATGCCGACTTAAAATTTCACATTAAAAAGTCAACCCAAAGTCAATGTGGGACCCGACTCTTCGAATCTGACATAATATTCACAAAATCCAAACACCCATTCCAATACGAGTTCAAACATACCAAATTTACTTAATTCTGATAACAACTCGACCTCCAAATCTTAAATTTTCGTTCTTGAAAAGTTTTGCAAAAATCTTGATTTCTTCCATTTATTTCTGAAATAAATGATGAATATAACCATAGAATAATGACATATAATCATTTTGGGATATAGAACACTTACCCCAATCCATATGGTGAAAAATCACCTCAAAAATCGTTTCATTCTGAGATCCACAGCCCCATATATGTTAAAATGGTCAAAACCCCCGTGTTTAGAATCTGTCTAGGCAAGTTGCATTTGACATTTGAGACTTATAAATCGCATTTGACACATGCGATTTTACCTCATAAAAATAGCATTACCAGCTTTCAGTAAACCGATCATAACTTTCTATACAAATGTCCTAATGATAAATTATTTAACTTTATAGAAACTAGAAACCAAGGGCTACAACTTTTATGTTTTGATCATCTCCCAATTCCTTATATATTGAGAGATATAAGCTTCCAAATTCAGCCCTCTGCAGCAGAAATTTCTGGCGATGCACATTGTTGTAGCCAAAATATGCAGTACAGTCTTCAGTCAATCAATCATAACTTTCTCTAAAAATGTTCAAATGATTAATGATTTATATTTTTGGAAACTAGAATCAAAGGGATGCAACTTTTATGTTTCGATAATTTCAAGATTCCTTAAAGATTTTGAGATATCAGCTTCCAAAGTCAGCTCTACGCATCCGAAATTTCGCACACTGCTGTCAAAACTAGCAGTTAAAATGGCTTAAAAATGATCTGAAACTCACTCGAGCCCCTCGTGACCCTGTCCGAACACCAACAAGTCTCAAAACATATTATGGACTTAGTAGAGTCCTCAAATCACATAAAACAACGCTAAAACACGAATCACACCCAATTCAAGTCTAGCGAAACTAAGAAATTTCAACTTCCACATTTGATGTCGAAACCTATTAAATCAAGTCCGATTGACCTAAAATTTTGCACACAAGTCATAATGATATAACGGACCTGTTCCAACTATTAGAATTGGATTCCGACCCTGATATCAAAAAGTTAACTCTCGGTCAAACTTGCGAATTCCATTTTTCCAACTTTCGCCAAAATGCTTCAATTTATTTTACGAACCTCCAAATCCAATTTCATGCATACGCCTAAGTCCGAAATAACTATACTAAGCTATTGGAATCATCAAAACTCCATTCCGAAGTCATTTTCTCATCAATAAAACTCCGGTCAACGCTTTTTATTTAGGCTTCAAAAATGAGAATTGTTCTTTCAATTTAATTCTGAATCTTCCGAAAATCAAAGTCGATCGTACAGCAAGTCATAATACGTATTATGAAGTTGCTCGGGATCTTAAGTCGCTGAATGGGGCGTTAATTCTTCGAATGACAGGTCGAGTTATTACATTTCGGTAATCGTTCCAACCAATCTAAAGCTTTCCCCCGTAGAGAGAAGGGAAAAAGCCTTAGCCTCAATGCATCCTCGGAGACATTAGTTTGCTTGCTCCCCCAACAGGTATCCACAAAGCCCTTCAAATGTTTGTAAGCATTTTGTGTTGGAGCACCGAAAAGAAACCCCGTTGCTCAAGCAAAGTGAGCATCACATTGGTGATTTGCAAGTTGCCCGCCCTAATACGGGGAGGGACTATTGCACTAGCATAACCTTCGTTGGGTAATATCTGGCGTGGAGCCGCTCGTGGTGGAGGTAGGGGTGGAATGGGCACATTGTCATGAGGTACCCGGCCTTTTCGATTGGCTTGTGGATCATGAGGTACCTCCTCTACTTGCTCCTTCTCGCCATCCAATTCCCCCAAAGGCATTTTTCTAACTCATTGTTTGCCATGGTTGTACCTAAAATTTCTCACACAAGTTAGTAACATGGAAGGAAAAGAAGATATTCCAAAAACAAACCCAAATATATAGCTAACACCGTTTTAACTCCCCAGCAACGGTGCCAAAAATTAATCTACGTCTAATACGCACTCAATAGTTAGTGGAAACGGTCGTTGGAAGAATAGTACCCAACAAGAGTCGGGGTCAATTTTCTCAAGGAGTTTAATATAGGTGTTAGGGGTATACTCTTGATGAAAGCAAATGCAACAACTAGATTGTACTTCCAAACACAGAGTTTTGATTTCTAATTCTAATTTTACTCTACCAATATTAAGCTAATAGAATAAACTAGAAAGCGAAAGATTATTTTTGGTGTTTTTCCAAATAGTTAAAAAGCCTAAAGATGTGACCTTAACGTAGGTGTTCGCCTAATGGGATAAATGTGTTAACACTTGTTTTGTTGATTGAGGTGTATTATAGCTCTCAACTCTACGTTACCCATTCAATGCCTCTCGTTTATAGAGTGGTTTTGCCCAAGTTTGTTTTTCAAGCCCAAATGGGTAACAAGCTAAATAGTTTATATGAGCTCAAGTCGGGTTCTCGCTATATCTAGTTTGAATTCTTTAATTATGCTAATCAAACCCTCAATTATTCTCATTCCTTGTTAGCCAATTTATCCTAGACTTCCCTCTTTCTTAAGTAAAGACCAAGTCAAAAAGGCATGAACTAATATTTGTAATCATTAATTCTATTATTAAAGCATAAACTAGGCTAAATAATCAACACTCAATCATACACAAGCTTTAAACTAAATACCCATAAGGTTTATACACTAAGGTTAGGTCACAACCTTAGTAAGAACCTAGGTACTCATAGTGAAAAATGAATAAAAACAAGAAGAAATACCAATTAAACTCATAATCTAATATTAAAATAATAAAATATGATGTTTAAATCCTAAAATAGTCACAAACTTTCTAAAATAGCAAAATCCAACGGCTACAACAGCTCAAACTTCGAAACTTGACCTAAAAATGTGATTGTCATCTATTTATAGTGGCCCAAAATTCGCTGACGAAAATGCCCCTCAGGAGGTTCTTCAGCCGCACAATTTCATGTGCGGTCCTCAGATTTCTTCAGCTAGCAAGGTCTTCTGCAACCGCACAATTTTGGTCTGCCGCTGCATAGCATCTTTTGCGGCCGCACAATTCTTATGTGGTCCACACTTCAGGAAAGGCTTCAAGTCTTGGTCATTTGCACAATCTCTGAACTTTGAATCAGTTGTCAGTGCAGACCTAGTTTTGCGCCCGTACAAATCATGTGCGGTCCTCATATCAGCTAAAACTCTATTGGGCTTCTTCACTTATTTAGCATCCGCAGAGGGAATTCTGTTGTCCGCACTTTCTTCTACGGACCATACATATTATGTTCTACGCCCCTTCTTGCCTTGTGAGTCGGAACACTCTCCTTTTTGAGTCAGATTTCATCATGGGAGCTTAAATTTCCAACATTCCTGTAATTTGCACACTTTCATTAGTTTTGGGAACATAAATCAATATTTTCGGACTAAAACAAAAGCAAAAAGGTGCTAATACATGGTGAAAAACCACACTTAGCACTGTTGTAATCCATTGACACTCCATGAATAGATGTTTTGAGTTTCTGTTGCTGCTATGTCACATAGTTGACAGGTGTCATCATCAACTGGTATATGCAATCTTTGTCATCTCTCTTTAGTAAGTAGTATGTCTTGGTATGCAAGCGATACTATAAATCCATGCATTGGCAACATTGCCTTGGTACATATTAAGTCACCTTCATGTAGTATTGTTAAGTCTGTGAACAATGCATTGTAGCTCCTTATCACAGAATACACTTCATTAGATGTTAGTTTATACATACCATTCATATATCGATGTGCCATACCCTTTCATTGCATTTAGTTTCCTCCAATACCAATTGTTATCCTGTGGTAGAGTATGCCCCCATATTATTCCATCTTGTTTTATATAAATCTCATGCACCCATTTCACCCATAACATGTCTTTTGTCATTCAATTGCCACAGTAGCTTTCCTACTGAAGCTTCATTCCATTTCTTGCATCCCTTGATATTAAGTTCACCAAACTTCTTTGGCTTACACACCTTTTCTCAGGCTACCAATGCTACTTTCCTCTACTTCTCTGAATTACCTCATAACTAATCTCTGCACCTTTTGTGTACCTCCTTGAGGATATTTTGGGGTAAGATAAAAATAACTCCACATAAGTTGTAAATGGAGAATAAAACTGCGTTGATCACCTTTATGTTCCAGCATAAGACAAGTGCCTAGAATATGCCTTAGTGATCATGTTTGTGATCTTATCCACCAGCTAGTGACACTCCATTTTACTCTACTTTTTTTATGTTAGAGGCAACCCAAGATATCTCATAGGCAAAGTCCCATTGGTAAATTTTGTCATGCTCAGTATTTCCTCCTGCGTCTCAGCAGTCATCCCGACCAAAAAAAGTTTGATTTCCCAGTATTAGCTTTCAGACATGTTATATTGTTAAAATATTCTAATGCTTCCATCACTCTTTGTATTGATATTTTGTCTCTTTTACAGAAGATCATAAGATCATCTGCAAACACCAGGTGTGTAAGTTTGAGTGTTCTGCACATAAGGTGATACTTAAAACCAGGCATTGTACTCATCTTCCTCAATAATATTGATAAATACTCCATTACAAGAACAAATAACAATGGAGATACGGGATCTCCTTGTCTCAATCCTCTCATCCCCTCAAAATACTCATAGCCCTCCCCATTGACTTGCACAGAAAACTTTGTAGATGTAATGCATTCCATGATCAAGTGAGTAAATGATTTAGGGAAGCCATATCTCTTCAGTGCTTCATGTATAAAATCCCAGATGACCATATCATAGGCTTTCTTAAGAGCAATCTTAATGAGGCACCTAGGAGACATTTGCCTATTATAGTGCCTCATGAGGTCATGACATATCAGGATATTGTGGACTAATGATCTCCCTTCTACAAAAGCAGCCTGGTTATCAAACATTAAGTGAGTTAGATACTTCTTCAATCTTTGGCATATCATTCTAGATATGCACTTATACAGCACATTGCAGCAAGATATAGGCCTAAACTAGCTTGCAAATTTTGGTTCTGCTACCTTGGGAATCAAAGTTATCATAGTAGAGTTTATTTGTTTTAACAGTTTCCCTTTTTTGGATACTTGTAGAACTACCTTAGTCACATCTTCCCCTAGTATACTCCATGCTTTCTTGAAAAAATTACTACCATAGCCATCTGGACCTGAGCTTTTGTTTATGTCTATAATAAACATGACATGCTTGACTTCCTTCCCTCTATACTCTTTTACCGGTTCCAATTATTGATTTACTGATAAAGTATGCCCACTCCTCAAAAAACTTATAAATGCCATGGATCTACACCTTCCTTTCCTCCCAAACAGATCTTTATAAAACCTCACAAAGATGTTGTTTATGGCTTCAGGTTCTGTTTGCACTATATTCTCCTCATTTGTCAATTGGACATTTGCATGATAAAGTTTCATATGCTTAATAACTGCATAGAAATACTTTGTGTTGTCATCTTCCAGTTTGAACCAATTTACTTTGCTTCTTTGATGAAGAAACATTTCAGCTAGATATGATGATTTTCTATATCTTTGAAAACTAATTCTCTCATGTTCTTGCAGTCCCTGATCCATTAGATTGCTTTGTAATTTTAATTGTGTTGAAGCTAGTTCCTCCTTGTCCTCTGCAGCTTCAGCTAATATATTCCCGAAATATTATCGGTTCAACTCCTTCAAACTTTATTTGAGTAACTTTAATTTCTTCACCACTTGTAACATGATACACCCTTCAACTTGTACTTTCCAGATTGATACTACTCTGGTCAAGAAATCTGGGTGGTTTTCCCATGCATTACAATACTTGAAAGGTCTGTTAGCATGTATTTCATTTCTTATTCGTTCAATCTTCACTAGGAAGTTGTCACTGATCCATTATGGGAGGTGAACAGCTACAAAGTCAGGCATTTGATGCAACCATCATTCACAAATACCCAATCAATTTTAGAGAACACCATATTACTGCCATGCCTATCAATCCATGTATATTTGCTTCCTTTTGGTGGTAGTTCTACTAACCCACATACATCCACACATTGTTGGAACTCCACCACTTCATTTACTGTCACTTGATTCCCCCAACCCTATCATCTATATTTAGAATTGAGTTGAAATCTCTCATTCTTATCCATGGTTCATTGATACCTTGCTTAGCAGCTTCCAAGTAGTTGAATAACTCTCTCCGTTCCTCTCTAGTGTTATAGGCATACACTATTGTTATCATATAGCTCAGCTTCAGTGTAATCTATTATACTCTACAAGTGATGGCTTGAGCATTACTGCTCACTTGGTTCACTTTGAAGTAGTCAAGTCTCCACACCATCAAAATTCTTTCATTATAATGATGCTACAATATAGTGATCCACTTCCAGCCAGGAAATATTTTATTTGCTGCTGCTTCAAATTTATTTGCTTTAACCTTGGTTTCAAGGAGACTAAGGAGTCCTACTTTCTCAGAATTGTAAAGGATATTTACATCCTTTTGCTTATTATGGCCATTAAGGCCCCTAATGTTCCAACTTAATATCTTATTCATAACCTGAAGGAGGTATTTGAGTATCCCTTCATTCCTGAAATGCTTATCCTGATGCCATCCACCCACTCCATCTTTAGTAAGCACCTGAAATGGATTCCTATCTTGCACTTGCTTGGAGATTTGTCTCTGATTGTTCAATGGAGTAACCCAACCTACTTGTTGTGTCGTCTTCTACCCCTGCCCATGTGTCTTAGCTTTAGTTGTTAGCACCTCTTTTGGTTTGGTATTTCCTTTGTCTAGCTGGACTTTCTTTGTTAATTGATTTGCTTTGGTTCCCTTATCCTTCACCTGTCCTTGCCCTTACTTTCTACCCCGTGACATGTTTCTTCCTATTGCTCCATCTGTTTTGGTGACCTAGGTTGAGGTTGCTTCTTCCTGCATTCCTGTTCATTGTGCCCAAAGTGGACTTCAACTATTAAGTGAGCAAAGTTCAGTCCTAATTTCTTCTTAGTTTGCTTATCCACCATCAATGCATTCCCAATCAAGCTCCCAATCTTGTTAAGCCCCTTAGGGCTCCAATATTTAAAATCAAGTCTTGGCAACTTGACCCATATAAGAACTGTTTGCAATTCCTCCTTAGTAAACTCCATGGCAGCATTCCATGCTTTGACAATAAAATGTTTATTGTTAAAATGGTATATACCCCTTTATAGCACCTCATTCTTCCATTCCTCAGAGTCAAATAGCACAAGAACAATCTCATTTTTCAGCATAGTTATCTTATTGATTTCATGTTTAGCACACTGCCTTTGTATAAAATCATTAATTACAACAAATGGTGGGCAAGCCCCTAGCACATAACATACTACTGCAGTTTTCCAATACAAAAATTCAGTACTAGTATCATCAATCTCGATTTCACATACCGGTGTTTCACCATGCACCTTTGGTTCAATAAAATCCAGGTTGAAACCAGCATTTGAGACCTTTGTTATATCGAAATTGACCCAAATCAAGGATTGCTTTCCCGGATCTGGATAGTTCTCTACTTCTTCTGCCCATGACAACTTCTTCACTTCTGATCTTCACCTTGAGACTGCAATTCCACAGTTGAAATCAATGGAACAGTGTTTTTCCCATTAGTTTCTCCACTTGCCACCTCTTCTACTATCTTGCTTGGTTCAGCAACTGTAATTGCTTGAGTTCCTCTCGATTTTCCTTGACCTCATCCTTAGGTTAAGTTCATCTGCGTCATGATTGCTTTCTGGGACGGGATGCGTTCTCTCTTTCCTGCCATGGATAGTGTAGGTTTCTAACTTACGCCGAGAAATAATGGTATCATTTGCTCATCTTGACCGTCAATTTCAAATTATACCGAATAAATTTGACTTTACCCCTGTAACGGGCTTAGTGGCAGAGGACCACAGTACTCTATTAGGGGTCATTTGGTACGACCGATAAGCACAAATTAGGACAAAAATTTACTACTTCCTTATCTCTTGTACCGGATAATTTATATCAAAGTATGAAATAATAATTCCAGAAAAAATTGTGTAGGATAAAGCAGTAAAATAGATAATTACATAATTAATATAACATACTAAACAATCATAAAAGATAATTTTAATATAATTAATCTCAACATAACTAATCACAATATAACTAATTGACTTGTCCTCAAACCAAACTATCCCTTAAAATGTATTGTCGGCACCAAAGTATCAGTAACATAAATCTCCATAGCTGGGCTGGAGTCGTATTTTTGTCTGAGTTAAGCTAAAGTCAACCTAGCCTCACTTTCAGCTTCATTAGGTAACTTTCGCTCCC
>ML413461.1:26038-38465 GCA_005239525.1 Nicotiana knightiana
CCCACCTTTACTTTTAGGTCTACCAACTTATTGTTCTTTGCCAGTGTATCTGACATTTTGGATTTTATGGTTTACAAAGTTAATTTCTCAATTATTTGGTAAGTAACTGAACCAAATGTAGTCCCCTTATTGTTTGTTAATTCAGAATAGAGGTGACTCTCTGCAAACTGCTGGATTTTGTCTCTTCAAAATAGTTTTTGCTAATTGGATATGGAGAATGGACTTCAATTTCAAAGGTTGTGCTGTGTCCAGAGCGTTAAATTGTTATCAATCTTTGGAGTTGTGATTGCTATTATTGCGCTGCTATCCCAACTACTTGCACTACCATATGAAAATTACATTTCTGTTTTATCAAATGCTGGAAGCTCGACTATTTGGCCAGAAAAGAGATCGTATGCAAATTCAACAGTAGGCTTTCATTTGAACATGAGTATATATTCGATACAAGGGGAAATAAGGAATCAATCGGCTCAGCTTTTGCAGCTTAAGTCATCTGCAGCTCCTCCAGTTGGTTGGGAGAATGTAATTTCAGATACTGGTAATTCAATTTCATCTGATGTAGCCAAGACGTCAGTACCATTTAATGATGAAGGGTTAATTAAAAATCAGACAACGGATGCCAATTCTAATTTGTTACGAGCTGCTGGTGCCTCTATATTGCTGAGTAAAAGAAGAAGAAGAAGACCAACATCAATCTCCTACATGAACTCTTTAGTGCTGCAGAATTCTATTAGTTTGGTGGTATGACTGTTGCAGATGTCAATTCTAATCAGAGTGGAGATTAATTATCAACTCATTTTTGTTATCTAAACTGCTTGAATTGCTGGTTGTAGAGATCACAATGGCATTCTGCGCGTGAACTGGAACTCCGAAATGCAAAGTTTCAGATTGAAAATTCTCTGATAATTAGAAACGTTCCAAAAGTTCATGCATCTATCTTTCGAAATTATTCCAAGTTTACGAGGTGACTGGATTTGCTTTTGATTTTTTAGTTACTACTTAATATCAATGTATTCATGATTTTAATGTATTGTGAGATGCTTTATCTAGGTAAGTTCTACAAACCGGTGGTTAGACCGACTATGTTGTATGGGGTTGAGTCATGACCGGTCAAGAACTTGCATAGTTAGAAGATGAATGTAGCTGAAATGAGGATGTTGAGATGGATATGCGGGCACATTAGGTTGGATAATGTTAGGATTGAGGATATTCGGGCGAAGGTGCGCGTGGCTTCCATGGAGGACAAGATGCGAGAAACGAGGCTTAGATGGTTCAGGTTAGATGGTTCAAGCCTAGATGTCCCAGTTAGGAGGTTGGAACTATTGGCTTTGGCGGGTATGAAAAGAGTATAGGATGGCCTAAGGAGTATCGGAAAGAGGTGATCAGGCAGGAGCAGGACATGTCGCGACTTTAGCTTACTGAGGACATGGCCCTTAATAGTAGAAAGTAGATGTCGAAAATTAGGGTAGAAGGGTAGTAGGTAGTCGGGCATTTTTCTGATCCTTTCCGGGTTGTTTAGGGCTAGTCTGTTAGTATCTTGTTGTTGTTCTTTGGCTGCTAGTATTATGGTTGTTTTCTAACTATCTTCCGCTTCAGTTTTGTAGTATCTTCTCGTGGTTACTGCTTGTTGCTATTGCTATTGCTATTGCTGGTGCTATTGCTTTCTTCCATCTATTATTCTGGTCCTTACATTGTTGTTATCATTTTTCTGGCTATTGTTGTTGATATTTGATTGTTTTATATTCATCCTCTCGAGTCGAGGGACTTTCAGTTGTTATATCTCAGTAGATATGAATATGATTGCAACACATTTATTCATCACTAAAATCTTCTCGAGTTTTCCTGCTCCTGCAATATAGTGCAAATGTAGCTATAACAATATGGGCAAGTTGGAAAGGAGGCTTGAGAAAAGTTTATCAACTGGGGACGTTGCTTCCTCCATGTGAAAATATCGAGGAAAAAAAACAAAGGGGTCTATTCACCTCCCTTCATCTTCTTAGTTCCATGATGCGGACTAAATGTATGGTTATATTCTTTTCTGCTTAGTTTTGTTTCAAGGTGACCCACCTGTTGGAGGGTAGTATCCTGTGCCCAATGAATAGAGTTTTTGCATTTGTTGGTATGAGATTGTGATACATTATAGCCATTTGAAAGACGTTTTCAGTTTGTACTTTCATCAAGTCAACTAATCAGCCTTGGTTTTGGGAAAAACATGCACCAGATGTTGAATTCTTTGATCCTTTTGCAGGAGCTATGAGCTGATGGAACGCCTCCTTAAAGTTTATGTTTATAGGGAAGGGGAAAAACCAATATTCCATCAGCCATATCAACGAGGTATTTACGCTTCTGAAGGGTGGTTTATGAAACTGATGGAGAAAAACAAACAATTTCTTGTGAAAGATCCCAAAAGGGCTCACTTATTTTATTTGCCTTTTAGTTCTCTGAGGCTAAGACAAGCTCTTTCAGAACAAAATTTTACTCATCAGAAAGATTTGGAAAATCATCTCAGCAATTACATTGGAAGAATTTCTAGAAAATATCATTTCTGGAATAGAAGCAGAGGGGCTGATCATTTTTTTGCTGCTTGTCATGATTGGGTATGGTTTTTCTTGAGCTCTATCCCATTATGATTGTTGCATTAGATGGTGCTTTGGCATTTAATTGTGTCAATCTACTCATTCTGCCGGGAAACCTCTTTGTGACAACTTTAGGAAAGAAAATTAAAAGAGTAACAGAGTTTTTCTTTCTTTTTAATAAACGTTAGTTGTATAAAGATATAGTTTTGTTTTTGATCCTTTCATTTCTTTGGAAAAAGGTAGAATGTTGAAGAATCATAGTATTTTCTGAATCTGCAACTTGGACGGTGTCCTTTTTTACAAATCTGGAGTACTGTCAGGTGGCAATCTATCATTCTTTTACTTAAAGTAAAAACACATTATAGGCACCCCGAATCACGAGGAAGAGCATGGAAACTTGTGTTAGAGCTCTCTGCAATTCAAATATAGCTGGAGGCTTCAAGATAGGGAAGGATGTCTCTCTTCCAGTAACTTATGTCCGTTCAGCTGAAAACCCGCTCAAAGATCTGGGAGGAAATCCTCCTTCAGCAAGACCTGTCCTTGCCTTTTTCGCTGGAGGCATTCATGGTTATCTTCGTCCTATCTTATTACAACATTGGAGTGACAAAGAACCTGATATGAAGATTTTTGGACCTATGCCTCGTGATACTGAAGGTAAAGCTGAATATAGAAAACTTATGAAAAGCAGCAAATATTGCATTTGTGCCAGAGGGTATGAAGTACATACTCCAAGAGTTGTGGAGTCCATACACTATGAGTGTGTACCAGTGATCATATCAGATAATTATGTGCCACCTTTCGTTGAGGTTTTCGACTGGGAATCATTTTCTGTCTTTGTTTTGGAGAAAGATGTTCCAGACTTGAGAAACATTCTTCTCTCAATTCCTGAGGAGAAGTACATGGAGATGCAGCGTAGGCTGAAGATCGTTCAACAGTATTTCCTGTGGCACAAAAATCCTGTAAAGTATGACTTGTTTCACATGATCCTTCACTCAATTTGGTATAACAGAGTATTTCAGGTAAAATCTGAATAAGGATGTCAAAGGACTTCAGGATTTTTGATATGGAGGGACATCGGTAGGAGCAAATCTTGATAAAGGACTTGGCATAGAGTAGAGCAGAGGAAACACACAATATCCTGTTCTGTTTTCTTATAGGCACTGGTTATCCTTATACTATTCTACTACTGCACCAAACAGGCTCTAAAGGAACATTAGTAACTGGCTTTGCTAGTTGTAGCTTCCTGGTTTTCATTGTACTTCAAATTTTTAGAGCGAAAATACAACACGAATTAAATTAATACTCTTTTTTCTGGTGTTCTTTCATTGGGTAAGTTTGGTAGAAAACAATGAAATTTTTCCTTTTAGAAAAAGATAGTTTACAATAGTAATTTATAGCATTAAACTAATCATCACAAATAACTTTTATATATAACAATATGAATCATTTTTATTAAAAATTGCACTTGGACAAACGAAAGAGCATTTCTACAAAGTATTTGGAAGAAGAATTAACGTGGATAGCATTAAATCGTTCTCCTTAGAGAGATTCCATTAACTGGGAGTTTAAAAGGGTTCAATTGTATCTTGACATAAAAATTAGATTAGTGAAAGTAATACTAATTCCCCTAAAATTTAATTCTGGTATCTCTCTCACCAAAAATTTTATACTATTCTAAGTAATAAATCCTCTAATAGGGACAGAAAAAACTCGAGACATATATATATATATATATATGCGCAACTGTAGTTAGATAAGGCGTTTTTAGCCACCATATATTACTAAACTAAGATTTTCAAAGTCCCCATGAATGTTAGATGATCAACCCGAAGATAACAATTAGGAAGAAAAAGTAGGTAGTGCAACATAGTTGTATTTGCACTTACTCCTTCTCATATTGAACAAATGAACTAACCAATTAAAACCAAAATTTTAAATTCTAGAAAGAAAAAAAAGAAGAAGTAAATACTCCACTATATATGCATGCCTTTCCCAGAGCCTCATGACTTACATTACAAATTATAGGATTTTTAGATAGTATAATTTACGGCTATTAGCTAGCTAGAACTAGAAATGGAAATGAAATACGTGACCCTAATGCTAACAATGATGACAGCCATGGCCATATTTGAAGGGGAATTGAGTATGGCCAATCTGATGGAGGTTAAATGTATACAAGTTTGCATGAACGAATGCAAAATAACTGGTATAGCAACTGCTGCCTGTCTTAAATTCTGCCCACTTCACTGTGTTCCACCTACGCCGCCTCCTGAAGTCCGCTATTGCAATCTCCGATGCATTCTTCGACATTGTGTTGACTATGAGAATGGTACTTTCATCCCTTCCTTTTTACTTGTCATGTTTAACTTTTGGATGTTGTTGCCGAAATGTTAGTACGTCATTCTACTGTGAAATATGTACACATTGTTTGCAAGTACGAATGACTGCATTTATATGCACGTAACACATCCATCCACCGAGCTACACTATAGCTTACGGGTTTGATCGAACTCAAAAAGTTTAGTTGAAATTAAATTATGTATTTATTTTGAGAAATTTATTGAATATATATAAATTACTATTCTCCCCGTTTCAAAAAGATTGTTTTAGTTTGACTTGACACAAACTTTAATAAATAAGGGAAGATTTTTGACATCTTTAGTTCTAAATAAGACACAGCATTTGTATGACTGTAAGACTTTTGAAACTCGTGGTTTAAAATCTGTCATAACATTTGTGTGGCTGTAAATACTTCTTATTAAGGAAATATTGAAATGTGTCAATATTTTTGGAATAGACATTTTTTAAACAGGGGAAGTATTAATTTAATATTCAGTAATTTAACGGTACTAGAACCCTAAACCTATAAACTTCAAATGTTGGCCGGGTTTCTTCATCGTGCACATGCATGATTTGGAAATATTATGTGAAGCCAAAAGTGAAGATTTCTCCAGCATTTTCTACAGTAAATCTATTTGAACAAACTTCAACTAGTTTCTGGACAAGCTTGTTGGACATGAAGAATAGTTCTCCACATTAATATAATGACTTTTCAGGAAAAATGGTATCCCGACGATGAATTTTTCTTGAATTTTTGAAATATTATATTTTGCTGACAATTTTTTTATGTAGAAATATTCTATAAATGAATTTTCATCTCTTCAATTTGGTGCTTATATATCATTGCAGATGAAGAGAGACTGGAGGGCTGCGTTTCCAGCTGCCGGAAGAATGATCATTGCTAAATTTCTAGTTCTATAATGACACAGCTTACCCACACAAAAAAAATGCCTCATAATTCTAGTCCTCTATTTCTGTTTATTTTTCTTTTAATTAGTGAGTTTCAGCTTTCAATTCTGTCTAAAGAATTTGGATCAGATGATACAGACGTTATCTAATTGTAGATTTTATTTGGTGGGAGTTCCAGTGAGAATATTTGCTAATGAAGTTTTTTCGAATTTGTTAGATTAATGGATCGATAGAAAACGATCAGTTATAAGTTTGTGATATTAAGCTGTTGCTACATTGTAACATATGCAAGTCTACACCAAATATCAAAAGGGTCTTAATTCAGAACATTTATTCTTAGGTGCGCGCGCAACTCATAAGATGAAGTCATTCTTGACCCCTAATTACTTGCTTAAGACTAATCTAAAGCAACTGCAAAATAGTTCTTTAGGGATGCTACACCTGTTCCAATGATCCAATTTTATATTTAAGCAGTTAAGCTTATTACTGAAATGGCAAAATACAAAATTGGTTGGTTGACTGAAACTAAATGCATTAGCTAGCCGAGAAATATATAAAATATGAATAATCTTTTGTATATAATACAACAACAACAACAAACTCAGTAGTTTCCTACGAGTGGTGCCTGGGGAGGGTAAGTTGTACGCAGTCTTACCCCTACCCTTGGAAGGACAGAGAGACTGTTTTCGATAGATCCTTGGCTAGAGAATGACTGAAAAAGAAAGGTAATTGCAACAAGTAGGAATAACAGGAAGATGAAATATGATCGAATCCAAAAATGCAGTCAAACTCTAGGTATTAATGGCCATCTAATGAATACAAGATAACATACTAACACTAATCCTAGTGAACTGAGTAAGACAAAGAGAAACACTCGACTACCTACTAACCTTCTACCCTAATCTTTGACCTCCACACTTTCATGTCTAGGGTCATGTCCTCAGTCAGCTCCAGTTGCGCCATGTTCCACCTAATAACCTCTCCCCAAGATTTCTTAGGCCTACCGCTACCCCTCATGCTGCCCACCGAGGCTATCCGCTCACACCTTCTAACTGAGGCTCCTATACTTATCCTCTTAACATGCCCGAACCATCTCAACCTCGCCTCCCGCAACTTATCCTCCATAGGGGCCACTCCCACCTTTTCCCGAATAACTTCATTCCTAATCTTATTCAACCGGGTATGCCCAGACATCCACCTCAACATCCTCATCTCAGCTACTTTTAGCTTCTGGGTATGAGAGTTCTTGACCGGCCAACACTCTACTCCATACGACATAGTCGGTCTAACTACAACCTTGTAGAACTTACCTTTAAGTCTCAGTAGCACATTCTTATCATACAAGACACCGGAAGTCAGCCTCCACTTCATCCATCCTGCTCCAATACAATGCGTTACATCTTCATCAATCTCCTCGTTACCTTGTATTATAGATCCAATATACTTGAAACTACCTCTCTTGGGGATGACTTGTGTATCAAGCCTCACCTTCATATCCCCTTCCTAAGTATCGTTGTTGAACTTGCACTACAAGTATTCCGTCTTGGTCCTGCTCAACTTGAAACCCTTAGACTCTAGGGTATGTCTCCAAACCTCCAGCCTCTTGTTAACACCACTTCGCGTCTCGTCAATTAAAACTATGTCATCAGCAAATAACATATACCATGGTACCTCACCTTGAATGTGTCTCACCAATGCGTCCATCGCCAAGGAAAATTGAAATGGACTAAGAGCTGATCCCTGGTGCAACCCCATCCTAACCGAGAAGTGTTTTTATTCTCCTCCCGCTGCCCTAACCCGAGTCTTATCTTCATCATACATGTCCTTATCATCCTAATGTATGCTACTGAGACCCCTTTAGCTTCCAAGCATCGTCAGAGCACCTCTCTCGGGACTTTGTCATATGCTTTCTCTAGGTCAATGAACACCATGTGCAATTCCTTCTTCATCTCCCTATACCGCTCCACCAATCTCCTCACAATATGAATGATTTCCATAGTCGAACGCCCCAGCATGAAACCTAACTGGTTCTCAGAAATGGATGCACTGGTCCTCACCCTCACTTCAACCACCCTCTCCCAAACTTTTATAGTATGTCTTAGTAGCTTAATCCCCCTATAATTATTGCAACTTCGAATATCGCATTTGTTTTTATACAGAGGAATCATCGTACTTCACCTCCAATCATCGGGCATCTTCTTCGTCCTAAAAATGACATTGAACAGCCTAGTGAGCCACTCCAAACCTGCCTTACTCGCATTCTTCCAAAATTCCACAGGTATTTCATCTGGACAGGTAGCTCTACCCTTGTACATCTTCTGCATAGCTGTCGGGCCCTATTTTATCGCGAAAGCGGGCTTTGACGTACGACAACTCTTTTAAGTGGGCATTAAAAGAGAAGAGTCGCCACCTAACGATTTTGAGGTGCGTTAGGGCACCCATTTGCAAGTAACTCTATTTGACTAGTCCATGTCACCAAAGATCGGGTAAGGGATTAAATACCTCAAAAAGAATGTGTTAGGCACTCTTCGAGGTCCACAACTGTGGGCCCCGTTCGAACTTTGAATTATGTGGATTACGTAATTAGGCTAGGTGATCAAATAAATACAGGAAATTTGGAAGTCGAAGAGTCTTATTAGAACACGTGAGAACCAGCACAGATTTAACGGCTACAAGGATGCAACTGTGCTGAACAAATATGTAAAGAGGGGGGATCCTAAGTTTTTTAGCCTAAAGGATCGCCCCGTGCAATATAAATAATACTTTGCAACTCCCTTAAAGTGGAGGTTGCTCATATTATCCAGCAGTCATAGACTATCATCTTCTGCTACCCGATTACTATGTTAAAGTTATTTACCTAAAGGGGCTCTAATTCAATTCTAGGTCGTATCCTCTGCATGCACTACCCGTCCCACACCTATGGCCCAGGAAGCTTTGGACCTCTATTTGGGTGGTTCTAGACTCTAGGTTGCTCAAAATGATAAAACTAATCACGCATTCAAAACAAGTAGGACTGCACATAATAGCAAAGAGTGGCTCATGTTAGCCTCCATACATAACGATAACCCACGCAAACAAGTTCCAGGCTACACAATAGAAAATTTCAAGACTACGATGTATTTGAGTCGTTAAGTCCTATGGGCATGATTTCTATATGATTCCGATTTCTGTTATTATGCAAGAAGTACTGCAAACTATAGACTAATGCTTAGGCAGATTACAGGCATTGTAGATCCTATAGGCATAATTTCTAATTGTTTGCGCAATGAAACAATCCCTGAATTATGAATTACCAGTGCTTATTTTATAGACATGTGTCTCGAGAAGGTGACAGTATCCTATAGGCAGGATTTCTAATAGTTGATAAATATTCCTGATTTTATAACACTTTACTCCTATAGGCATGTCATCTAGGCGGGGAAGTGTAATGAAAACAACAGAAGTAGTTGATTAAAAGATTAGGGTCCTATAGTCACGATATCTAGATGGGCAGTACATTAAAAGTAATAGAAGCAATAGACCAATTGATTGTTCGAAGTCCTATAGGCATAGTTTTTAGGTTGACAAAGCATGTGTTATACATCATATAGGCATGATATCTAAACGCCTAGTAATAATATGGAAATAAAGTATAGCAATTACGAACATGTTTGAGATAGTGTGCGAGAATTAGAAAAATTAGGTGAGGTGTGTGCGATTCTTATAGACATGATTTCTACTACCGTGCAAAAGTAGAGCAAGTTAAACAAGGTAAAAAAATAAAGCACGTAGACCATATATGCATGTTCTCTACCCCTTATGTAAGATTAAAGCACACTCATTCCCCAGTTTCACTAACAACCCAATTATTTGTTTACAAATCATTACAGGCCTAAAATGAAGAGTACATCCTCGAATATTACAAGCTAAATGGGTACATGCCCAATAAGCAGAGCAGGTCCAAAGAGGACTAACCCAGCAACTTCAAGGTCTCAGTGATCTCATTCTCCACATAAAAATAGTAAACCCAGGTATAGCTATACCCCAGGACATTAGAGTGTATCAGCAGCATGACTCAAACACAAACCCATACCAAGTCTAAAGGGGGGAACTAACTTACCCATCAATGCCAGACTTAACTACATGAGTAACAAGTTGTTCATAAATTAATCAAACCATTCGCAGTCCACACACTTAATTCTTAGGATTGCAACTAACAGGAGTTTAAACCAGAGAAGGTAGATGAGATCACACGGAGTTATATACATAAGATTCTAGAAGTTCAGAAGACAGGATGGAAAATCACAAACCAACAGACAATCCCAAATAGAGTATCAAGATATAATATGATCTAAGATTAACTTAAACACAATCTTGACAGAGGAATCTTACAGAATCACAGACGGAAACAAGTAAGATTTCTAGCATGAGTGTCTAGTGCAAATATGATCAATAACAAACAAGATAATGAACATAGTCTGTAACAATCCACTCAATTGGGCATGAATACTTTAACATTATCAATCATGCACGAAGGTATAAATAGCACCAGGACTCACAATGGGCAAGGATATGCCAAATATAGGTTAACATGACTAGCTTGCATTAGGCTTAATCACATATAGGGGAAGAGGCTAGGCATGAGGTTTTTCCTAAGGTCTCAAACAGGATCGCATAAGTCAAACAATACATTAGAACTTAAATGACATGAAAGCATACCCTAGCTAATCAGTACAACATCAAGAACTTAGCAGGTTGGGCAGGAATGACTTAACAAGGTCTGAACACATACATGGATTCATCACAAAGGTACGACAAGGCAGGGAACGAGCATTAGTTCATAACTATGTTGTTCCCAAGAGTACAAAACAAGGCAAGAAACCAAACTCAGAGTAGGCAACAGTAATGAGCATTCGAGCACATATATTAGCAAGCAGGCTTAAGAAGGCGGAATCAAGGCAACAAATAGGCGAGTTGGGCTACTAGAAGATATAGAGCCTCAATAAGAGCTTCGAAGCATATAATGGCATGTTGGTTCATAACAATTCTCAGATACATAAATATGCAGAGTACGAATTCAAATGAAAAGAAATAAAATTGCAAGATAGATGTTTACCAGTTATAGATGAATGAAAAAGTAAACAAGAGGAATAATTTCAGCAACACTCCAATGTCAATAGCAAAAACAAACAGTAGAACCCAGGAATCTCAGTGCGTCAGAGTTTTCAAGGGTTTCGAATGAATCCCGAGCAATGCTCACACTAAGAAAGGTTCGATAATTGAATTCTGGTGGCCTTGGCTTTCGTCCAGCCAAAAGATTGAGCCTTAGACTAGTATAAGACAAGAAAAAATAGGAGAACGGTACTAGTTTCAGCAATTAAGGTCTGTCCAAAGGAGAAATTGGGGAGGGGTTATATAGTGGTAGAAATCGAACAAGCAAACATGGAAAACAATTAATCAATCACAAATAAGGAAAGAATGTCACATGTAATCAGTAATAGAACTAGTAAAGAAGAAAAATTGAAATTTTAAACCCTAGTTCGATGGAAATCAAAGATTGGTCAAGACTCTTGGTAAATCAGACCCATATAGCCTGGTAGTGAGTCTATATAGACGAAATATCGACTAAATCTCGAAGGTCTGGAGATGATTGTACTTGATTTAGGACCATATACTTTCCAAAGACAGGCAAGTATTATGTGATACCAAAACCATGTAAATAACGGAGATCGAGCATATATGGAAGGAGAATCATTGGGAGATTCCATATTAGAACTGGAATTGGGAGGATAAAGGAGGTGAATATTAGGGTTTGAGAAGAGAAGGGAGTAGAGAGGGTTCAAAGGCGGTTTTCTCTGAAGAATGGGGCTAGTGTTTAGTGTGGATGTAATTAAAAAGGGCGGGGTTATCGTGGACCATTGATCTTGAGAGATCAACGGTCTGGATTAAAGAATAGGTGGGGCGGGTGGTTTGAAGTGGTTCGCGACCGGGTTAATCACAGGGGTCGTTTGGATTGGCCTCTTGGGGTTATTGGACTAAAGTGTGGGTGTTTGGGCCGCTAATTCAGTCAGAAAATGGCCTGATTTGGGCCACATTTTAAATTACATAAAATTGATTAATACAAAATTATTAAAACGTATAATAATAAATATAAATTATTGTTTATGAAATAAAAATCTTAGAATTAATAACTCAGAATTATAAAAATTTAGAATGCTATTTTGGCATAAGTGATATAATAAATGCAACTATTTATAGAATATAGGCTATTATTTGCGAAAATTGTGTAAATAGCTAAAAATACAAATATAATTATATAAATGAAGTAAAAATATTATGAAACATATAATTTAAAGGAATAATTTATACATATTTAAATATAAGAAAATCAATTTTAAAGTTTTAAAAATTATAGAAAATACATGTATGACTCTTGTGAATTGGTGATGATGCAGGAATGGTATTTTAAAAGCATATATGACATTTATAAAATTATGAGGGAAAATTTGGGTGTCAGCAATAGCCCCCTCAACCTCCTCTACTCTTATGCACCTACAATACCCGAAATCCAGGGCATCTATTTTTTTTTTTTTTTTTTTTTGACCTCCTCCTTTCTTTAATTC
>ML413461.1:44606-84984 GCA_005239525.1 Nicotiana knightiana
CCCCCCTCACTTTCTCAATATTCTTCAATTGGATATTCGGGAAGTGGTAAGTATTTATGGCGGGAATTCTTTGCCGCCGCTTTTCAAATAACATTGTGTTTTCTTCATAATCAACACGACGTATGTCACGTCTATTTAATGCATATGCCACGTGGCTCTTGGCGATTGATTATGCGATTTTTTAGAGCTTTTTAGGGTTTACTGTGGCTGCGTCAGTCACGAAGTGACGATTTCATTATGGCGCTTCATAATGACCTACTTTTAATGATGATTGTGTCTTCTTATAAATACCTCATTCTTCGTTGATGTCTTGAAATCCCTCTTCTACAGTATTCTCTATATTACTCTTCCTTCTCACTTCTGCATCTACTCTTTGTTAGTTCTCCGTATAATTATGTTTTCTTCTACACCAGACCCTCGCAAGGTAGTTATCATTGATGAGCTCGTTCCTTCTACTGTTCCTACTAGAAGTAAGAGTGGTGGTAGACTCTGAAGTTTAGGCTCGTCGTCTAACTGCGGTTCTTCTTCTCATGTCAATGTTTCCAAACCTTCCTCTTCTAAACCTAGGGCTTCTTTAACCCCTAGATCTTCCTCTAGGAACAGAGAGTCGAGTGAACTAGTGCGTGAACCAACAATTGTAGAGATTGTTCTCGGGAATTTCCTTTTTCAACTGATCATGAATCCATGAGAAATCAAGTTTCATCCATAGCTTCCCTTAATCCTGCTGACCTTTATCCAACCTTAATTACCACTAGTCTTATCCAACCGGAAACCATATTTTCAGTTTTAGTTCCTGGTTCCAATACTTCGTAGCAGGTTGGTTAATCCTTCATTTACACTTACCCATTTACTCTAGGGTTTAAACCACTTATAGATCTAGTAATCATTGAATTCTGTCATTACTTCAACGTATGTCTTGGACAAATTAGCCCCATTGTTTGGAGGGTTGTTTTATGCCTTCGTTATCTATCAGACCTCGCTTCTATGCCTTTTACTTTCCATCACTTTCTTCATCTTTATTCTCCTAAATTGTTTCGTGAAGGATTTTTTTACCTTGTGGCTAGAAGTAAGAGGGTATTGGTTAACCCTAAATATAACAGAGACCGTCGCTGGTATGCCCGTTTTGTTGTAGCTCCCACTAGTGCTCTGGTGGGTGAAGAAAACATTCCTTTCCAGAATAATGGAATTTTGCATGTAAGTTTTTCCTCTTTGTCTTTTTCCTTCTTTTTTTTGTTTAAAAAAGAAACTCATGTGATCACGTGCCTACTTTTTCAGCAACCATGGAACTTTTTCAAAGAAATTCCTAACTTTCGTGCTTTGGTAGATAAGTTGTTAGTTGTTACCCCTATGGAGAAAAGATCTTGGAAATACCTCTCACGGAGATTTGGTTGGGAAGTGAAGACACACGGTACCTTTTTCCGCTTACTATTTTTCCTTTTCTTTCCCTCCAAGATTCTGTTGAAAAATTGTTTGCTCGTGGCTTCGGAGGTGATGAAGCTTTTGGCCCTATTTCTGAGGAATTAACCCTCGCCTCTCTTCCAATATCAGTCCCCGTTAATCCTTGTGTTCCCGTACCTGAAGTTACTTCTGAAGCTACCCTTGTGACTGCTTCTACCTTACCTGCCATCCCCGTGGATACTACTTCTCATGTAGAAGTTGAACCTTCCAGTAGCAAGAAGGCAATGAAGAAAATTGTTGTTGAGGTTCTTGAAGGTGGGAACTTATTGAGGAAATCGGGTCAAGCCGATGTGTGGTTGAAACCTTTACTTGGTCCTGCGGAGAAGTAAAAGTTAGAAAGTCATAGCTCGTTGACCTTGATGAACGATATTGTCCATTATTCTTTGAAGGTATGGGTTTAACTATATTTCCTTTTTCTCTTCTTTTTGTTTATCCGTAACTCCTTCTATGTCTTTGTAGATTAACTTGATCGGTGCAGAACTCATGAAAAGGGTTGTTCATGTGGACCAACAGGTTATTGACTACCACATCGAGGTTGATAATTGGAAAGGACAATTTGAGGGTCTTCAATTGGAGAAAGAAGTTTTGCCAGAGGAGAAGAATGCTTTAGAGCAACAAATGAAAATGATTGTCGTTGAATTAGCAATTGAGAAAGAATCGTCTAGTCAAGTTGGTAAGGATAAGGATATCCTTGAGTCCTCATTTGCTGAACAACTTTCTAAGGAAACTGAAAAGATAAGGAGTTTGAAATAACTTCTTGATCAAAAAGAGGTTTATGCAGGAGAGTTGGTCCAAACTCTTACTCAAACTCAGGAAGATCTCTGCGCCTCTACTGATAAGATTTAGTTCTTAGAAAGATCTCTTGCTCCTCTGAAGACAGCCTATGATGCCTCTGAAGCAGAGAAAGAAGAATTGAGAGCCGAGATTGATCAGTAGGAGAAAGATTATGAGACTCTCGAGGATAATCTGACACTATATGTGATTTGGGATTTTTTGAATACACGCCCGAGACTCTAGTTGAGGCTAACTAGGAGGGGTTTGACCATAATATTGCAAATTGCCAAAGCTAAAGAATCCATTGAGAAAACTCAGCAATGTCAAAGTTTTTTCTCACCTGAAGTTGAAGATCTCGGAGGTGATGGACTCGTTCCTGGTGAAGTTGATCTTCAAGACTCCTCTTCTCAAATTAATCTTTCTTCTCCCATTGTTGATGTTCCCGTGGATTATGCCCCCTTAGATGATGCTCCTTAGTTTTTTCTGTTTTTATTTGGTTGTTTTTTTTTGGAACTTTTTGGTGGGAAGTTTTTTGGAAAGGTTGTTTTTGGTTACCCGTATCTTGTTTTGGGGTTTAATGACAAACAAGTACCTCTGTTTTTCCCCAAAGTTTAACATATATGTTTCGGTTACCTTCACCATTTTTTTTCTATTTGAGCTTTTGTTTCACTCTATATTTGAACTTGCATTTAAAAATGCTTTAATATTCCATGAACACGATTTTTTATAAAAGAGGTCCCTTTTATATAAACGACACTGATGAAGATGACGTCTCATCTTCATATTGGTGTAAGTATATGAAATATGAAGTAAACATGAAAGAGAAATAATTTGAGGAAGTTTTATCTTTTGAAATTTTAAATTTCATACATCATTTTTCATCTATGCATATAACACTTTGTACAACATCTGCTATCTTTGTAATAGGTTTTAAAATTCAAAATCGGTTCTATTATCTCGTGACTGATTTTTGGTTGTAACCTAAAACTCATAGGAACTTGGAGTGTATCTTGTGTCCTTATTGCGAGTTCACACCTTCTCAAGGTTACTTCAAGGTTTTTGATTCAGGCTTGATTTTGGCTCTTAGGCTTGATTTGACTCTTAGATTTATTTGCCTATATGTATAGTTCCCCCAGTGTTAGAGCTTTAGTATGAAATCTCGAACACTGGACTGTTCATTCCTTTTGATCCATTCCCTGAAAAGGAAAATACGCATGGAACTCGGAGGTATACGTTTAGATGATGATTGCTTAACCTTTTTTTTCCATAAGAAAGGTTGTAACCTAGACCAAGAATAATTCAGTATTCCGCGTGTCTTTTGGGTCTAATATCTTCATTTGGTACGGGCTAGCTTTTTGCCTATCATCTAAAATTGTTAGTAAAATTCAAAATAACGAAATAAAATTATGTTTGAGCGATACCTGACCATGGGTACTTTCTTTGCCTAGAAGTAATACTTTTTAAAATGAACAGCATTCCAATTTGATGGTATTATCTTGCCCTCCATGGTTTTCAACTCATATGCTCCCTTTCCAACGATGCCTCGAATCCTATAGGGGCCTTCCCAATTTGGATTCAATTTTCCTGCACTAGTTGCTTTTGTTGATTGAAAAACCTTTTTGAGGACGAAGTCCCCAATCTTGAAGTATCTCAAATTAGCTTTCCTGTTGTAGTATCGCTCAATTATTTCCTTCTGAGCCACCATTCTTATTAGAGTCGCTTCTCTCCTTTCTTCCAGTAAATCCAAATTCATTCACATATCTTCCTCATTTGATTCCTCGGTTGCTTGAGTATATCTTGTACTTGGTTCACCTATCTCAACTGAAATTAAGCCTTCAGCACCATAAACAAGTGAAAACGGAGTCTCTCCCGTGCTTGTTTTTGCTGTCGTTCGATGAGCCCATAAAACTCCTGGTAACACTTCAGACCACCTTCTTTTTGACTCTTCTAATCTCTTCTTAAAATTATTAATAATAACTTTGTTTGTTTATTCACCTTTCCCATTGACCACAGGGCGATAAGGCAAGGATGTTATCCGTTCAATCTGCCAACTCTGAAAAGTTTCTATGATTTTCGTGCCTACGAATTGTGGGCCATTATCACATATGATTTATTTTGGAACTCCGAACTGGCAAATAATTTTTTTCCAAATAAAGTCCATGACTTCTTTTTCTCGCACCTGTTTAAAGGCTCCTGCCTCTACCCATTTGGAAAAATAGTCTGTCAATACTAATAAAAATCGCACGTTTCCTTTAGCTTGAGGTAAAGATCCCACAATATCCATCCCCCATTTCATGAAAGGTCATGGTGAAATAACTGGATGTAATAGCTCTGCTGGGCGATGCATATTGTTGTCATATCATTGGCATTTATCACATTTGGCCACAAAAATTTTCATATCTTCTTCCATTTTTGGCCAATAGTATCCTGGTCTTATTAGAGTCTTCACCAATTATCTTCCTCCAGCGTGATTACTACAATGTTCCTCATGTACTTCTCTCATCACATATTCTGTTTGAGAAGCTCCGAAACATCTTACTAAAGGTCCTCCAAACATCTTCCGGTACAGATTTCCACGACTTAGACAGTACTGTGCAACTTCTCGACGAAGCAATTGAGACATTTTCTTGTATTCAGGTAAAATTCCGTACTTCGAAAATTTAACAAATTTGTTTCTTCAATCCCAAATCAAATTATTATTAAAATTTACCTCATTCTTATTTGGTCAAGCGTCGAATGAAACAAATGCATTACGATAGCATTTTCTGCATTTGTTACTTCTGCAACATACGGGAGATTAGCTAGTGCATCTGCTTATGCATTTTCTTCCTTGGGTATTTGTATGATTTTCCATTACTGAAACTGTCTGATCAATACCCGTGCCTTTTCCAAATATTGTTGCATTCACGCCTATCTAGCTATGTAAGTCCCCTGCATCTGGTTAACTACCAGTTGCGAATCACTTTTGATTACAATTTTCTCTAAACCGAGTTCTCGTGCTAGTTCCAAACCTACAATCACAGCCTTCTACTCCGCTTCGTTGTTAGTAATGGGATAGCATTTTATTTCCTGTCTTATGATCCCTCCCGAAGGTGGGATTAAANTCCTTTAACTCGTAGAGCCATCGGTAAATAGGATCCAAGTCCCCGGATTAGATCCAGTAAATACCTATAGTTCCTTTTCTGCTTCAGGAACTATATTTGTGCTGAAATTTGCCACAACATCTGCTAAAACTTGTGATTTTTTTGTAGTTCTAGGTTGGTATGTGTCACGACCCAAATTCCCAACCTTAGGGATCGTGATGGAGCCTAACAACACACTTGCTAGGCAAGCCAATGTTAGAGTTCGCTTAACTATTTCCTTTAATTAACCATTTAAACAGGATAAAACAAATTTTAAATTAAACTTGATCTAATGGATTTCAATAAATAATTTCAAATATAAAATAATAAACAATCAATTAAACCAAGCCACGAACTAATTATATAAATAAACATCGAACTACCCTAGATTGTGGTGTCACAATTCACGAACTACTAAAGAATACTACAAATACTTGGTTGAAAGAAATAATGTAACTGTTCTGAATATAATAAAATAGCGTTTATGGAAATAGGAGAAGACTCTCGGGATCTGCGAATGCCGGCATATATACCTCGTGTCTCCGAATAAATGAATAGCCACTCTAAATATCTCTACAGCTGGCCGGTACCTGGATCTGCACAAAAAAGTACAGAGTATAGTATCAGTACAACCGATCCCATGTACTGAGTAAGTGCCGAGCCTAACCTCGACGAAGTAGTGACGAGGCTACGGCGGGGCATTAACAACATATATTCTGTGACCATAATATATACAATAACGAAATAAAACAATTCTACGCGAACAAGAAAAATATAACTGAGACAATAAATATAAAGCAAGAAGGAATTCTAAACAATTGATTAAGTACTGCAACATAAATAAAATAACTCAGCCGCCTTTTCCATGCCTCAGTTATAACCAACTCTCAAATAATTTCCAAATTTCCAAACTTTAACTTTAAATAAAAATAGTGCCAAAAATATGAAAAGTAGTGCAAATAAAATAGTAAGTTTTCAAATATTGTTTTTCTTTGAAAATCAGTAAAATATATAAATGTCCTCCCTTATCGCTCCTTGTTGCGGCGTGCAACCCGCTCCCACCTGTCCACCCTTATTGCTCCTCCCTAAATATATATCACCCTTATTCCTCCTGTTGCGGCGTGCAACCCGATCCCACCTGTCCAACCTTATCACTCCTTGTCGCAGCGTGCAACCCGCTCCCACCAGACATCTCATATCAATTTATTCATAAATTTCACAATTCAGGCCAAGCCTTTCACAATACTTTTGTTTCAACAAATGCAAACAGAAAATAGTATAGCTCGTAAGCTTTAACCAATATCATTCCATAACAAAACCAGCCAGAATATATGTAACCATCGTAACACTGTCAACCCAACTCAGTCTTTATATATCATGATAGATTCAAGAGAACAGCCAACACTTTTAACCCACTTACAACAACAATTGGGAATAAATCAATGAAACCAAATCACCACGTAAACCTTAACAATCACGAAATAGTTAAACTGCATTTCTCATAACTTCCTCAATATTATATATATATATATATATACCTCGTAAAAATAATGTCCACCGCTCAACCGTTTTGTACCACAAGGGAACCAGCTAAAACAACCAATACTATTTCCAAAATAACCACAACAATATTTAACAACAAAATACTAAGGCCATGTTTTCATACAAACAATAATGAATATAAAACAATTAAGACAAGAATCAATTAAGTTGGGAACGGAAAAAGGGATCATGCTTAACAAGAAATTTGGTAGTGCATAGATACTCGTCACCTCACCTATACACTACACACATGCATTTCACACAGCAAACAAGTGGAGATTCCTATTCCCTCAAGTCAAAGTTAGACCAAACACTTACCTCAATTTCGTAGGCCACTCACTGCTCAATTATAGCTTTTCCTTTAGAATCTTGCTCTAACTTGCTCGAATCTAATCATAATTAACTCAATATCAACTAATGCTAAAGGAACTAACTTCATTGAAAATCATAATTTTTCCTAAGTTTTCTCAAAAAAGTGAAAACCCAACCCCGGGCCCGCTTGGTCTAAACTCGGGGTTCGAACCAAATTATGTTCACCCATGAACCCAAAAATACAATTAGTTTCGAACTCCGACCTCAATTCGAGGTAAAAATTTGATGTTTATAAAATTTTCTAATTCTACCCAAACCCTCAATTTTTACCATGAAAATTTTTAGTTTTTGCTTTAAAAGTGATTAAAAACAGTAAGGAATTTAAAGAACAAAGTAATTGAATACCAATACTTTGGGGATGAACCTTGGTGAAGAAAATTGTCTCTAGGGCTTGGTAGTTCGAAAAATAATTGAAAAATAGGCTCTATCCATGTTTAACAGTGTATTTATATGACTGGGCAGGCCTTCTATGCGATCGCGGAAGAAGGGAAGCGATCGCATAGAATAAAAAAATACCCCCTGAAATTTTCACTATGCGATCGCGGAAGAATTAATGCGATCGCATAGACCAAAAGTTGTCCCCAACAAATTAATGCGATCACGGATATTGCTATGCGATCGCATAGAACAAAAATTGTCCCCAGCAAATTAACACTATGCGATCGCGGATATTGCTATGTGATCGCATATAACAAAAGTTGTCCCTAGCAAATTAACACTATGCGATCGCATAGAACAAAAGTTGTCCGCAGTAAATTAATACTATCCGATCGTGGATATTACTATGCGATCGCATAGAACAAAACCAAAAGACCCCCATGATCTACACTATGCGATCACGGAGAAGGTTATGTGATCGCGTAGCACTAATTTACTGGGTACCAGAAAATAGAAAACCAACAATTTTTCTTAAGTTCAAAACATCTCGTGGCCTATCTCAAACTCACCCGAGCCCTCGGGGCTCTAAACAAAATATGTACACAAGTCTAAAAATATCATACTGACTTGATCGTGCGATCAAATCATGAAAATAACACGTAAAACTATGAACTAAACCTCATAACTCATTATTTTCATCAAGAACTCTTATAGTTCATAACTTTTCAACCGGATGTCCGAATCACGTCAAACGAACTCCGTTTTTCACCAAATTTCACAGTTAAATTTTTAATATCATAACAAATCTGTACCGGACTCCGGAATCAAAACACGGACCCGATACCAATGATTTCAAACATTAGTTCCTTTCTTTAATTCATAAATATTTCAGTAAAACAATTTCTTTCAAAAATTGATTTCTAAGGCTTGGGACCTCGGAATCCATTTACGGGCATACGCCCGAGTCCCATATTTTACTACATACCTCCCGGGATCGTCGAAATACAGATTCGGGTCCGTTTACTCAAAATGTTGACCAAAGTCAACTATAATCAAAATTTAAATTCTAGAAATCACTATTTCTCATATTTTCACATAAAAGCTTTCCGGTTTCACGTCCGGACTGCGCACGCAAATTGAGGTATTTAAAATAAGTATATTTATGGCTAATAAGACTAGAACGGAGTCTAAATTCATAAAATGACCCCTTGGGTCATCACAATCTCCACCTCTAAAACAAACGTTCATCCTCGAACGGACATAGAAAATTACCTGAATTGGCAAACAAGTGTGGATATCTACTCTGCATGTCCGACTCGGACTCCCAAGTAGTTGCCTCAACGGGTTGACCTCTCCACTACACTCGAGCTGAAGGATAACTCTTAGATCGCAACTGACGAACTTGCCGGTCCAAAATGGTCGTCGGCTCCTCCTCATAAGTCAAGTCTTGGTCCAATTCGACAGAGCTGAAATCCAACACGTGGGACGAGTCACCTTGATATTTCCAGAGCATAGACACGTGGAATACCGGATGAACTGAGGATAACCCTGGAGGCAATACAAGTCTATAAGCTACCTCCCCCACTCTATCAAGAATCTCAAACGGCCTGATATACCTAGGGCGCAACTTACCCTTCTTCCCAAATCTCGTAACACCCTTCATGGGCGACACACGAAGCAATACTCTCTCTCCAACCATGAATACCACATCACGAACCTTATGATCGGAATAACTCTTTTTCCTAGACTGAGCTACATGAAGTCTCTCTTGAATAATCTTGACCTTATCTAAGGCCTCCTGAACTAAGTCTGTACCCAACAATCGAGCCTCTCCCGGCTCAAACCATCCAACTGGCGATCTACACCGTCTACCATATAATCCCTCATAAGGAGTCATCTGAATGCTCGAATGATAACTATTATTATAAGAAAACTCCGCTAACGGCAAGAATTGATCCCACGAACCTCCAAAGTCAATAACACAAGCGCGGAGCATATCCTCTAATATCTGAATGGTACGCTCGGACTGCCCGTCAGCTGAGGATGAAATTTTGTACTCAACTATACTCGGATACCCAACTCACGTTGAACTGCCCTCCAAAAGTGCGAAGTAAACTGCGTACCCCGATCAAAAATGATAGACACGGGCACACCATGAAGGCGAACAATCTCCCGGATATATAACTCAGCCAACCGCTCTGAAGTATAAGTACTTTCCACAGGAATGAAATGTGCTGATTTAGTCAGCCTATCTACAATAACCCAAACTGCGTCAAATTTTCCTCTGCATCTGTGGAGCCCAACAACGAAGTCCATAGTGATACGCTCCCACTTCCACTCAGGAATCTCTATCTGCTGAAGTAAAGCACCGGGTCTCTGATGCTCATACTTTACCTGCTGACAATTTAAGCAATGAGCCACTTCCACAACAATGTCCTTTTTCATCCTTCTCCACCAATAATGCTGCCTCAAGTCTTGGTACATTTTGACTGCACCGGGGTGAGTCAAATACTTAGAACTGTGAGCCTCCTCAAGGATCAACTCACGAACTAATTAGTAGACGTTTGAATGTCTGAGGCCAACGGTCTCTCACCTACTGGAATATACGCAAGGCTGCCCATACTCACCGCTTTTCTACTCAATGCATCGGCCACCACATTGGCCTTCCCTGGGTGATACAATATGGTGACATCATAATCTTTTAGTAAATCTAACCATCTCCGCTGCCTCACATTTAGATCTTTCTACTCGAATAAGTACTGGAGACTACGATGGTCAGTAAAAACCTCACACGGCACGCCATAAAGATAGTGCCTCCAAATTTTTGATGCATGAACAATGGCTGCCAACTCTGAGTCATGAACGGGATAATTCTTCTCATGGACCTTCAGCTGCCGAGACGCATATGCAATCACCTTTCCATCATGCATTAATCATGTACCTAATCCAATACGAGATGCACCACAATACACAGTGCACGATCCTGAACCTGTGGGCATCACCAATACTGGCGCCGTAGTCAAATCGATCTTGAGCTTCTGAAAGTTCCACCCACACTCGTCTGACCAATTTGAATGGAAAACCCTTTCGCCTCAATATGATCTTAATAGTTGTTCATAATCAATTATAGAATCACCCAATAACTTCACGTAACAATAATCCCATTTCTACCCTTCACGATACTGATAACGAGATGCGATTCATGAAGACCTCATAATTATATACCCGAATTAACGTGTCTCATTTAACGCCACACGGGCGTGCACATACCTCGTAGGTCAAAGCTCAATAATTATAACATGAATTTGGAAAATTATGCACAGTTAATTAATTAATTAATTAATTTATTATTAGTATTACTTTTATAATTATTCATTCATTTATTACTACGATTATTATCATTATTTTATACATAAATTATCGAATAAGCCTAACATGCGTGACTCCCTACCAGTACTACAGTAAAGTTTTAACTCACAAGGGAGAATTTAAACACAAGAATTTCCAGCACAAGGATCTCATCCTTACATACCTTCCACCGCGGCTCGTAACCCGGTTTAATTATATCTCAAATCATATTAAAATGTGAGGATCTCATTCTCAATTCCTAAACACAAGCAACATGCGTATCGTGCCAATAGAAACATTCCATTTCCTTCCTTTAAATATTTTCCGTTAAACAAAATTACAACACGTAATGATAAACATAGCTATCTCCATAGAGTTTCTCAATACAAGTATCACATAAGTAGATTATTTTTTTTTTAGTTACAAAGTTCACCCGAGAGTGGAGCATATTAGAAGAACTTTATTAGATACGCATAACCGTATTACGTTCAGGAAATCATTCTTTATAATAATTAGAAATTGTTCTTGTAATGACATCATTTAATGTAACGACCTCAGCCATACCATAGAAAATATATCAACAGGTTGGGTCTCCACCTCTGGGAATCTAACCTCCACTTTCGACATTCCGAATCTTTTTTTTCCCTAGCTGGTCATGTAGTTGAGTTGTAACTGCAATGGGGAATGTAGCCTGAGTGTTCTGATGAAATAGGACTCTCCCAAGTCTAGGACAATTTCAATCACTAGCCGAAATGAAGTACCAACCTGCCCTGAGTCGTACAAAATTTTACAATCATATTTGAGTCCTTTAATGAGTCTGCAGACTTACTCTCTGGCTATATGAACCAGAGTAGGAGTATGACAGGCTAACTTGTCGAACTTGATGGCATGTTCTGACATTGTCATGGTGACCTGATACAATCGTTCAAACCCTAAGCGCCACACAAAATGGAAAGTTTGAGAAACAAACTCTTTCAAAAGCATTATGAGAATTGAGTCAAATAATTGGTGTTGCAATGACTGATCGTCCTCTTCGTAGGCTTGCTTCGACCCCCGCCGACCAGTTTCTCCTTTACTATGTTGACTCGACACCGATGAGTTACCCCACTTATTCATGTACCCTTCGTTATTACTTGGGGTAACTCTTATCCTTATTGATGCACAATGACCCCAAAGGTAGAGCTCTATACAGATAAACCTTGGCACGAACCATATAGTCTAGAAGCTTATCAACCACTGTACTCCCTCTGGAGCACCCCAAAATCCGCAACCGTGACTTCCACGCTGAGTAGACCTTCTGTAGATTTAAAATTGTCTATATAACTCCTTTGGTACTGAGGTATATGGTTTTTAAGGAGGCAGACATATCGCAAGTCCCAGCTTTACCTCTTGTAAAATCTCAGGCCTTATACATTCCAAGCCAAAACCGATATAACACATGACCCCACAATCTATTCCTTGACAGTGGACTTCCCCACTTGGCACGAAGTCATAGGTCACAATGCCTGATAATCCACAATGTTAAACACCACAGCTCATATAAATCAACCTCGTTGCTTTCAACTATTCCCTTATTTTGCAATTCAGGAGTAGCTATAAATCCTTCTGGAATCTGTATTAGTCCAACATGTACCGACTGAGCTAGAACCTCCGCGTCTAGATCTATTTGAGACTGTAAAATAAGTGCTGATGTTCGAGCTTTAGAATGAGCTCTGCTTCTGTCTCTTCCCCTAATCGTAGCTATCATTGGGGCTTCACCTCTTGTCCGGTTGTAAAAGTTTTGCGTGTTGTCGAGATTTGTGAGAGGAAAAGAATACACAAGTTCAATCATCAATGGTAGAATAAATTTGCACGACGTAGTAGAATAGAAGCGAAATTATTCCTAACTTCATAGCCTCTGAGAGATAAGTACATACGTCTCCGTACCGATCCTTCAGACTCTACCAAGTTTGTTCGTGAATTGTGAGACCTAAGCAACCTAGTGCTCTGATACCAACTTGTCACGACCCAAATTCCCAACCTTAGGGATCGTGACGGCACCTAACAACACATTTGCTACGCAAGCCAATGTTAGAGTTCGCTTAACTATTTCCTTTAATTAACCATTTAAACAGGATAAAACAAATTTTAAATTAAACTTGATCTAATGGCTTTCAATAAATAATTCAAAATATAAAATAATAAACAATCAATTAAACCGAGCAACAAACTAATTATATAAATAAAGCTAGAACTACCCCAGAGTCTGGTGTCACAATTCACGAACTACTAAAGAATACTACAAATATTTGGCTGAAATAATTATGTAATTGTTCTAAATATAATAAAACAACATTTATGAAAATAGGATAAGACTCTCGGGATCTGCAAACGCCGGCAGATATACCTCGTGTCTCCGAATAAATAAATTGTCGCTCTAAATATCTCTACAGCTGGACGGTACTTGGATATGCACAAAAGAGTGTAGAGTGTAGTATCAGTACAACCGACCCCATGTACTGAGTAAGTGTCGAGCCTAACCTCGATGAAGTAGTGACGAGGCTACGACGGGGCATTAACAACATATAGCATGTGACCATAATATATGTAACGACCCGACCGGTCATTTTGCGTTATCGGACCTCGTTCCCCTAAATGAAACTTTCCATAGCAGCTTATTATGATTTATGACTTACGGGGGCGGGTGGTCCGGGATTCGGAAGTGTTTAGAGCAGTAAAGGAACACTTAGTTCCTTAAGGTTAGCCTTTTTGGCCAAGTTTGACTTTGGTCAACATTTTGAGTAAACGACCTCGAAATCGAGTTTCGATGGTTACGGTAGCTTCTTATGATGATTTTGGACTTGGGCGTATGTTCGGAATGGGTTTTGGATGACCCGGGAGCGTTTCGCCGTCCAATATCGAAATAAGAGTTTCCTTAAGTTCATATTGTGGTTTGGGACGTGTTTTTGTGTTATCGAGGTCCAAACGGAATTCCGAGACCCGGAATAGTTCCATTATGTCATTTATGACTTGCCTGCAAAATTTGGTGTCATTTCGAGTAGTATAGGTCGGTTCGGCGCATTGATATCGAATTCAAGAACTTGAAGTTCTTAAGTTTTGATTCTAGGGGTTTTGAGGTGTGATTTTGAGTTTTTGCGTTGTTTTGAGTGCTCCTAAGGCTCGAGCGAGTCCGTATTATGATTTGGGACTTGTTGGTATATTTGGACGGGGGCCCGGGTAGGCCCGGGTGCCTCTCGGGCACCAAACAAGGCCAAAAACCAGCTGAAACAGTTGCTGGTGCACCTGATATGGTGTGACCGCAGGTGCAGTTGCCCAGTCGCATGCGCGGGACCGCTCCTACGGTCGCAGCCTCGCAGGTGTGACCCCCAGGTGGGCTGCCCAGTTCCCGCAGGTGCGGAGCCGCAGGTGTGGACTCCTGCCCGCAGGTGCGAGCCCAGACCCTTGTCTCATTTTCCACAGGTGCGAGACCGTAGGTGCGGTCCTTGAGCCGCAGGTGCGGAACCACTGTAGGCAGTGTGTTCTTTTAAAACACGGGAAATGTTCATTTTCTCCATTTTTCTTCCACCATTGTCGACCTAGAGAGCTTGGGAAAGAGCCAATTAACCTAGCTACTGATAAGGTAAGTAAATTCTACCCTAGTATTAGTTTAATACATGAATTACTAGTTAAATTAACTACTTAATTAGTGAAAATCAAGGAATTGGTGGTAACCTAGGGCTTTCGAGAATTTAGAGAAATTCCCGTGAATTGGCTATGAAATCATAGTAAAATCATATATTAATGATCTTTAGGCTATGGGTGAGTATTTTCTTCGAGAATTTTCGGAATCCGAGTGTGCGGGCCCGGTGGTGGATTTTTAGATTTCTTCAAGAATGATGAATTGACTAAATAAGTAGCAGAATTCCATGATTTGAGTATAATTTGATATATTTACATAACGTTTGATTAGTTTCGAGTCCTTAGGAGACGAGTTTGGAGTTTCGGGCGCGTTCTTGGTCTGGGAAGTAGATTCGACACGAGGTGAGTCTCCTTTCTAACCTCGTAAGAGAGAATATTCCCCATAGTTGATTTAAATCCTATGTGTGATGTTTGTGGGGTCTACGTACGTATAAAGTGACGAGAGTCCGTACGTAGCGGCTATTATTATTATGTCCGGGTAGTTAGGCCCACATCATGCCTTATGTTCTTCCTCGTAATGAATTATATGTTATGAATTCATGTGATATGTAGCATTGTTTCCCTGAGATTTATGGAATTTGATAATTTGAAGGAGTTGATTATGGAAAGTAACTTTAAAAGAATATTGTGTGTGCATGTGACCGTTTTGCAATTTATATTCCCCGAGCGGAGTGTGATTTCCCCCACTCTCATGGGAGCGGGCCGTACGCCACGGCGGATTGAAAGATGCACTTATGGTTCGGGTCGTTCGACCGTCAGCAGTGCATAGATATGATTATTTTATGGCAAAGATGCACGACCCTCGGCAGTGCACAGTCATGATTATTTTTATGGCTCAGGCCGATTGTCCTTATCCCGTATGTGCATGATAAATTGTTACTGAGTTCATGGATATTGATTTGATAGATATTTGGGGGAATATTAAGTAGTAATTGTTTAATTACTTCCAGTATTTACTTGGATTTCAGTGCCTTATATATTTGTTGCTTTACTACCTTTACATGCCTACCGTTTTCATCATATTCTGTTAAATTATATTGTTGGACCTTAGTGAGTGTCAAGTCGAACTCTCGTCACTACTTCTTCGAGATTAGATGGGATACTCACTGGGTACATATTTATTTATGTACTCATGTTACGCTTTTGTACTTAATTGTACAGGTTCTGAGGCTGGTGCATTTGGTTACCAGACCGGAGCTCGATTCTGATTATAGTTGGACTTGACTTCACGGTGAGTTTCTTCTCTTGACGATCCTCGGCAGCACCATGGAGTTTCTTTTGCTTATTTCCCGTCTATTTCTTTCAGACAGTGGGACTGTATATTATATCTTTTGTATATTCTGTTAGTATGTCGTAGGACTTATGACACTAGTTCCTGGCACACACGTGGTAGTTATTATGGATTACGGGTCTGTATATATTGGCTCACGCCTCCTTATGACCTCTTTTGTAAAACTGGCTAATTATACTTTTCGATTTATATTTTAAGCTTTAAAACTTGGTATATGTTGAAATGTTTAATCAAATAAGAAAGAACCCTTAGTAAATTGAGTGTTGCTTGCCCGACCCCGTTGTTGGGTGCCATCACGACCTGAGTTAGGATTTTGGGCCGTGACAACATGGTATCAAAGCTCTAGGTTCACGTAGGTCTCACAAGTCACGGGCAAACCTAGTAGAGTCTTGCGGATCGATACGGAGACGTCTGTATTTATCTCGGGAGGCTATAGGGTATTAAGAAATCTCTCTCTATTCACATTCTATTGTGCAGTCAAGGGTTTACTAAAACTCATTCTTCTATTCTCTCACAGATGGTGAGGACGCGCGCATCCGATGTTCCAAACTCAGGAGATGCCGCTACCCCCGTCGTCCGAGGTTGTGGCAGAGGCCGGGGGAGGGCACCGGCCCGAGGTAGGGGACGAGGGCATCCCAGAGCTATTTCAGTTGAACCACCACCAGAGGATCCTATCATAGAGGAGCAGGACGAGGTGCCCCCAGAAGATCCTGCTCTAGTAGACTTCATGACGGCGGCAGGATTCCAGGAGGTCATGGGTCGTATGATGAGATTTATGGATACTATGTCCCAGGCTGGTTTATTTCCAGCATATCCTGTCGCTTCTCAGGCGGGAGGGGGAGTCCAGAACCCTACTGCCCAAGCTGCAGGCCGGACAGCAGCATTACATAATACCCCGGGTACACTGCCCGTGGGTGGGGTCCAGCCTGTAGCAGCAGCACCTGAGCCCAGACCAGCTGCGGACGGCGATCCGCAGAAGTTATTGGACAGATGGACTCGATTGCACCCTCCATTATCCGGGGGTGAGCAAGGCGAGGATGCCAGAATTTCATTGACAGGTGCAGGGACAGACTGCACAACACGAGGATACTAGAGTCCCATGGAGTGGATTTCACTACCTTCCAGTTGGAGGGCAGATCTCGTAGGTGGTGGCAGTCCTATATTCTCAACAAGCCAGTAGATTCTCCTCCTGCCACTTGAGAGCAGTTCACGCAGAAGTTTCTGGATAGATATATCCCACCCTCTGAGAGGGAAGAGTTGCGGTATCAGTTTGAGCAGCTAGAGCAGGGACAAACGTCAGTGACAGATTATGAGGCCAGATTTTTAGAGTTGTCTCGCCATGCACTCATGATACTACCTATTGATGCCGAGAGGGTGGGGAGATTTGTGGTTGGGTTTCATCCAGGTATTAGGGCCACCATGGCCCGAGAGGTGGAGATGGGTACTCCTTATCAGCTCGTGGTAGAGATTACTCGCAGGATCGAGGGGCATCGGTCGAGGAGCAAGGAGCAGGGGCCGCAGGACAAAAGGGCTAGATTCTCCGGAGATTTCAGAGGTGCCCCAGTTAGAGGCAGAGGTCATTTTAGCAGTAGTCAGCCCAGCAGGCCTTCATATTCAGCACCTCCACCACCTCCCCAAGGTGTTCCAGCGAGGCCTCATTTTAGTGCCATACCAGAGCGTTCCTACCGTCCTCCAGCCATTCAGAGTTCACCCAGTGGTTATCCCAGTCATCCGAGATCCTCCAGCCCCTACTCCAGTGCTATGCCAGAGGGCTCACATCACTCTCCGGCCATTCAGGGTCCTTCTTCAGGGCAGCAGGCTATGGTATCTGGAGGTTGTTACGAGTGTGGGGAGCCAGGTCATATGAGGAGGCATTGTCCCAGGTTTCGGGGCAAGGCAGTGCAACAGGTTTATCAGCCGATGGGTCCAGCACCAGCAGTCCGGCCACCTAGAGGTGGAGGACAGGTCGACAGGGGTCGTCCTAGAGGTGGGGGCCAGTCAGGGGGAGGTCAGTCAGCTCTTGTTCACTCTGGTGGAGCTTAGTCTTCCGGTGCTCCAACTAGATTCTATGACATTCCGGCCAGATCAGATGCATTGGCCTCAGACGTCGTGATCACAGGTATTATCTCAGTACGTGGTAGAGAGGCTTCAGTATTATTTGATCCAGGATCCACCTATTCATATGTTTCAGCATTATTTTCTCATTTTCTGGATGCTCCTTGTGAGTCCTTGGGTCCTCCTATATATGTGTCCGCTCTTGTGGGTGATTCTGTGGTGGTAGACTGGATCTATCGGTCTTGTGTGATCACATTCTGTGGATTCGAGACCAGAGCGGACCTTTTATTGCTCGACATGGTCAATTTTGAGGTTATTCTAGGCATGGATTGGCTATATCATTATCATGTCGTGCTAGATTTCCATGCCAAGACATTTACTTTAGCCATGCCCGAGTCGCCTAGGCTGGAGTGGAGAGGTTCCTCAGTTAGTGCAGCCAGCCGGGTTATTTCATTCCTGAAGGCTCGACATATGGTCAAGAAGGGTTGTCTGGCCTATCTTGCTTATGTGCGGGACACCACCGTCGAGTCTCCGACGATTGATTCAGTGCCAATTGTTCGAGAGTTTGCTGATGTATTTCCTTCAGACCTTTCGGGAATGCCTCCGGATCGTGATATTGATTTCTGCATTGATGTAGCTCCAGGCACTCTGCCTATTTCCATTCCCCCGTACCGTATGGCTCCGAATGAGTGGAAGGAGAAGCTTGAGGAATTGTTGGCTAAGGGGTTTATCAGACCGAGTGTATCGCCGTGGGGTGCTCCAGTCCTATTTGTGTAGAAGAAGGATGGGTCTGTGCGGATGTGTATTGATTACCGCCAGTTAAACAAGGTCATCATTAAGAACAAGTATCCTTTTCCGCGCATTGATGATTTGTTTGACAAACTGCAGGGTGCTAGGGTGTTTTCTAAGATTGATTTGAGATCGGGATATCATCAGTTGAAGATTCAGGCCTCAGATGTTCCGAAGACTGCTTTCTGTACTAGATATGGCCACTATGAGTTCCTGGTGATGTCCTTTGGCTTGACTAATGCCTCAGCAGCATTCATGAACTTGATGAATAGGGTGTTCAGGCCGTATATTGATTCCTTTGTCATTGTCTTTATTGATGACATCTTTATTTACTCACGTAGCCTGGAGGAGCACGAGCAGCATTTGAGAGTTGTGCTCCAGACTTTGCGGGAACAGAAGCTATATACTAAGTTCTCCAAGTGTGAGTTCTGGTTGGATTCCGTAGCATGCTTGGGGAATGTGGTTCCGGAGAGGGTATCAAGGTTGATCCTTAGAAGATCGGGCAGTTAAGAGTTGGTCGCGTCCTACTTTAGCTACAGAGATCAGGAGCTTTTTAGGCCTAGCAGGCTATTACCGTCGATTTGTGGAGGGGTTTTCTTCGATTGCAGCTCCATTGACTAGATTGACTCAGAAGAATGCCCCGTTCCAGTGGTCTGACGAGTGTGAGGTGATCTTTCAGAAGCTCAAGGCGGCATTGACTTCAGCACCAGTTCTGGTATTGCCTTCCAGTTCTGGGATGTACACAGTATATTGCGATGCTTCACGCGTTGGCTTGGGGTGTGTGTTGATGCAGGAAAGGAGAGTTATTGCTTACGCTTTGCGCCAGCTGAAGGTTCATGAGAAGAATTACCCTGTGCACGATTTGGAGTTGGCGGCGATTGTTCATGCTCTTAAGATTTGGAGGCACTACTTGTATGGGGTGTCCTGTGAGGTTTATACAGACCACCGCAGCTTGCAGCACTTGTTCAAGCAGAGAGATCTTAATTTGAGGCAGCGCATATGTCTTGAGTTGTTGAAGGATTATGATATCACCATTCTTTATCATCCAGGCAAGGCAAATATGGTAGCAGATGCCTTGAGCAGGAAGGCAGAGAGTATGGGTAGTTTGGCTTATATTGCAGCAGAGGAGAGACCTCTAGCCTTGGACATTCAGTCCTTGGTTAATCGCCTGGTGAGATTAGACCTTTCAGATCCTCATCGAGTTTTAGCACATGTGATTGCTCAGTCTTCGTTATTGGGGGAGATTAAGGCTCGGCAGTTCGATGATCCATGCTTAGTAGAGCTTCGGGAGACAGTGGTACAGGGTGGTTCCAAGGAGGTTACTATTGGCAAGGATGGTGTTCTGAGACTTTAGGGTCGTTTATGTGTTCCTAATGTTGATGTCCTGAGGGAGAGGATTCTAGAGGAGGCACACAGTTCTTGGTATTCTATTCATTCTGGTGCTACGAAGATGTATCGTGATTTGAAGCAGCATTACTGGTGAGGCGGATGAAGAGGGACATTGTGGAGGATGTTACTAGGTGTCTTAATTGCCAACAGGTGAAGTATGAGCACCAGAGGCTAGGAGGCCTACTTCAGCATATGCCCATTCCTGAGTGGAAGTCGGAGCGCGTCACTATGGACTTCGTGGTTGGATTGCCTCGGAACTTGCGGAAGGTTTACGCGGTTTGGTTCATTATGGATAGGTTGACCAAATCGGCGCATTTCATTCTAGTATCTACTACGTATACTTCTGAGAGGCTAGCCTAGATCTACATTCGGGAGATAGTCTGGTTGCACGACGTGCCGATGTCCATTATATCATATCGAGGTCCTCAGTTCACCTCGCACTTCTAGAGAGCATTACACAGTGGGTTAGGCACCCAGATAGACCTCAGCACAACATTTCACCCTCAGACTGATGGCCAGTCGGAGCGTACAGTTCAGATATTGGAGGACATGCTCAGTGCATGTGTGATTGACTTCGGAGGTCAGTGGGACCAGTTCTTGCCTTTGGCCGAGTTTNTCTCCTATCGGGTGGTTTGAGCCTGGCGAGTTATATGGCACCGACCTGGTGAGGGATGCTTTGAAGGGGGTGAATTTGATTCAGGAGAGGCTCCGCACAGCACAGTCCAGATAGAAGAGTTACGCGGATCAGAGGGAGCGTGATGTATCATTTATGGAGGGAGACAAGGTTCTGTTGAAGGTCTCGCCGATGAAGGGTATTATGAGGTTCAGAAAGAAGGGCAAGTTGAGCCCGAGGTTTATAGGTCCCTTCGAGGTGTTGAGGTGTGTTGGGGAGGTTGCTTATGAGCTAGATTTACCTCCCAGTTTATCAGGAGTTCATCCGGTCTTTCATGTATCCATGCTCCGGCGGTACCACAGCGACTTCTCTCACGTGGTTGATTTCAGCACTATTCAGTTGGATGAGAGGTTGGGTTACGAGGAGGAGCTAGTTGCTATTATTGATAGACAGGATCGCCAGTTGAGGTCCAAGAGAGTTTTTGCAGTGAAGGTCCAGTGGAGGGGACAACCAGTCGAGGAAGAGACCTGGGAGTCCGAGGAGGCATGCGAAGCAGATATCCGCACTTATTCAGCACTTCAGGTATGATTCTAGACCCGTTCTAGGACAAACGTTTGTTTAAGAGGTGGAGAACGTAACGACCCGACCGGTCATTTTGTGTTATCGGACCCCGTTCCCCTAAATGAAACTTCCCATAGAGGATTATTGTGATTTATAACTTGCGGGGGCGGGTGGTCCGGGATTCGGAAGTGTTTAGAGCAGTAAAGGAACATTAGTTCCTTAAGGGTGGCCTTTTTGGCCAAGTTTGACTTCGGTCAACATTTTAAGTAAACGACCTCGGAATTGAGTTTATATGGTTCCGGTAGCTTCGTATGATGATTTTGGACTTGGGCATATGTTCGGAATGGGTTTTGGATGACCTAGGAGCATTTCGGCGCCCAATATCGAAATAAGAGTTTCTTTAAGTTCATATTGTGGTTTGGGACGTGCTTTTCTGTTATCGAGGTCTGAACGAAATTCCGAGACCGGGAATAGTTCCGTTATGTCATTTATGACTTGCCTTCAAAATTTGGTATCATTCCGAGTAGTATAGGTCGGTTCGGCACATTGATATCGAATTCAAGAACTTGAAGTTCTTAAGTTTTGATTCTAGGGGTTTTGAGGTGTGATTTTGAGTTTTTGTGTTGTTTTGAGTATTTCAAAGGCTCTAGCGAGTCCGTATTATGATTTGCGACTTGTTGGTATATTTGGACGGGGTTCCGGGTGGTCCCGGGTGCCTCTCGGGCACCAAACAAGGCCAAAAACCAGCTGAAACAGTTGTTGGTGCACTTGATCTGGTGTGACCGCCGGTGCAGTTGTCCAGTCGTAGGTGTGGGCCCGCTCCTGCGGTCCCAGCTTCGCAGGTGCGACCCCAGGTGGGCTGCCCAGTTCTCGCAGGTGCGGGCCCTTTCCCGCAGGTGCGGACTCCTGCCCGCAAGTGCGAGCCCAGGCCCTTGTCCCATTTCCCGCAGGTGCGGTCCTTGAGCCGCAGGTGCAGAACCACTGTAGGCAGTGTGTTATTTTAAAACACAAGAAATGTTCATTTTCTCCATTTTTCTTTCACCATTGTCGACCTAGAGAGCTTGGTAAAGAGCCAATCCACCTAGCTACTGATAAGGTAAGTAAATTCTACCCTAGTATTAGTTTAATACATGAATTACTAGTTAAATTAACTACTTAATTAGTGAAAATCAAGGAATTGAGTAGTAACTTTGGGCTTTCAAGAATTTAGATAAATTCCCGTGAATTAGCTATGAAATCATAGAAAAATCATATATGAACGATCTTTAGGTTATGGGTGAGTGTTTCCTTCGAGAATTTTCGGAATCCGAGCGTGCGGGCCTGGGGGTGGATTTTGGGATTTCTTCAAGAATGATGAATTGACTAAATAAGTAGGAGAATTCCATGCTTTGAGTATAATTTGGTATATTTACGTAACATTTGATTAGTTTCGAGTCCTTGGGAGACGAGTTTGGAGTTTCGGGCGCGTTCTTGGTCCGGGAAGTAGATTCGACATGAGGTGATTCTCCTTTCTAACCTCGTAAGAGGGAACTGTCCCCATAGGTGATTTAAATTCTATGTGTGATGTTTATGGGGGCTACGTACGTACAAAATGACGAGAGTCCATACGTAGCGGCTATTATTATTATGTCCGAGTAGTTAGGCCACATTATGCCTTATGTTCTTCCTCGTAATGAATTATATGTTATGAATTCATGTGATATGTAGCATTGGTTACCTGAGATTTATGGAATTTGATAATTTGAAGGAGTTTATTATGGAAAGTAATTTTAAAAGAATATTGTGTGTGCATGTGACCGCTTAGCAATTTACATTCCGCGAGCGGAGTGTGATTTCCCCCACTCTCATGGGAGCGGGCCGTACGCCACGGTGAAAGATGCACTTATGGTTTGGGTCGTTCGACCCTCGGCAGTGCATAGATATGATTATTTTATGGCAAATATGCACGACCCTCGGCAGTGCACATACATGATTATTTTTATGGCTCAGACCGGTTGTTCTTATCCCGTATGTGCATGATAAATTGTTATTGAGTTCATGGATATTGATTTGACAGATATTTGGGGGAAGATGAAGTAGTAATTGCTTAACTACTTCCAGTATTTACTTGGATTCCAGTGCCTTATATATTTGCTGCTTTACTACCTTTACATGCCTACCTTTTTCATCATATTCTGTTAAATTATATTGTTGGACCTTAGTGAGTGTCAAGTCGACCTCTCGTGACTACTTCTTCGAGATTAGATGGGATACTCACTGGGTACATATTTGTTTATGTACTCATGCTACGCTTCTGTACTTAATTGTACAGGTTCTGAGGCTGGTGCATCTGGTTACCAGATCGGAGCTCGATTCTGATTATAGTTGGACCTGACTTCACGGTGAGTTGCTTCTCCTGACGATCCTCGGCAACATCATGGAGTTTCTTTTGTTTATTTCCTGTCTATTTCTTTCAGACAGTGGGACTGTATATATATCTTTTTGTATATTCCGTTAGTATGCCCGTAGGACTTGTGACACTAGTTCCTGGCACACACGTGGTAGTTATTATGGATTACGGGTTTGTATATATATTGTCTCACGCCTCCTTATGACCTCTTTTGATTAAAACTGGCTAATTATCGTTTTCGATTTATGTTTTAAGCTTTAAAACTTGGTATATGTTGAAATGTTTAATCAAATAAGAAAGAACCCTTAGTAAATTGAGTGTTGGCTTGCCCGACCCCGCTGTTGGGCGCCATCACGACCTGAGTTAGGATTTTGGGTCGTGACAATATATACAATAACGAAATAAAATAATTCTACGCGAACAAGAAAAATATAACTGAGACAATAAATATAAAGCAAGAAGGAATTCTAAACAATTGATTAAGTACTGCAACATAAATAAAATAACTCAGCCGCCTTTTCCAGGCCTCAGCTATAACCAACTCTCAAATAATTTCCAAATTTTCAAACTTTAACTTTAAATAAAAATAGTGCCAAAAATATGAAAAGTAGTGCAAATAAAATAGTAAGTTTCCAAATCTTTGTTTTTCTTTGAAAATCAGTAAAATATATAAATGTCCTCCCTTATCGCTCCTTGTTGCGGCGTGCACCCCGCTCCCACCTGTCCACCCTTATTGCTCCTTCCTAAATATATATCACCTTTATTCCTCCTGTTGCGGCGTGCAACCCGATCCCACTCTTATCACTCCTTGTTGCGGCGTGCAACCCGCTCCCACCAGGCATCTCATATCAATTTATTCACAAATTTCACAATTCAAGCCAAGCCTTTCACAATATTTTTGTTTCAACAATTGCAAACAGAAAACAGTATAGCTCGTAAGCTTTAACTTATATCATTCCATAACAAAACTAGCCAGAATATATTTAATCATCATAACACTGTCAACCCAACTCAGTCTTTATAAATCATGATAGATTCAAGAGAACAGCCAACACTTTTAACCCACTTACAACAACAATTGGGAATAAATCAATGAAATCAAATAACCACGTAAACCTTAACAATCACGAAGCAGTTAAACTGCATTTTTCACAACTTCCTCAATATTATCAAAAATAAAACTAACAGGAACACAAATATATATATATATATATATATATATATATACCTCGTAAAAATACAACCGTTTTGTACCACAAGGGAACCAGCTAAAAAAACCAATACTATTTCCAAAATAACCACAACAATATTTTAACAACAAAATACCAAGGCCAAGTAGTCATAGAAACAATAATGAATATAGAACATTTAAGACAAGAATCAATTAAGTTGGGAACGGAAAAAGGGATCATGCTTAACAGGCAATTTGATGGTGCATAGATACTCGTCACCTCACCTATACACCACACACATGCATTTCACACAGCAAACAAGTGGTGATTCCTATTCCCTCAATTCAAAGTTAGACCAAATACTTACCTCAATTTCATAGGCCACTCATTGCTCAATTATAGCTTTTCCTTTAGAATCTTGCTCTAACTTGCTCGAATCTAATCATAATTAACACAATATCATCAACTAATTCTAAAGGAACTAACTTTATTAAAAATCATAATTTTTCCTAAGTTTTCTCAAAAAAGGTGAAAACCCGACCCATATTCAAACGCACAAAAGTATCTACCAAACGCACAAAAGTATCTATCAGAAGGGATAAGCGAACTCAGGACTACAAACTCGAGGATACTCTTACATTCAGCGAGGAAGACATCGAGGCCTTATCTCAACCTTACAATGATGCACTGGTAATTTCTATCCTTTTAAATAAAGTTCAAGTTAAATGTGTTCTCGTGGAACCAGGTAGCTCATCAAACATAATCATATCAAGGGTCGTGGAGCAGCTCGGGCTGCTCGACCAAATCATATCTGCCCCTCGAGTCCTGAATGGATTCAACATGGCAAGTGAAACAACAAAGGGGGAAATCATCCTCCCAGTCAACGTGGCCGGAACCATACAAGACACCAAGTTTCATGTCATCGAAGGTGACATGAGATATAACATACTTGGAAGGCCATGGATCCATAGCATGAGGGCATTGCCATCAACTCTTCATCAAATGATGAAGTTCCCAACAAAGGATGGCGTGAAAACAGTATACAGAGAGCAGCATGCAGCTAAGGATATGTCGCAGTGCATGACTTGGCACCGGTATCGACACCATCTACCTCGAAGAAGTCAATGAAAAAACAGGTAGCCAAATAGCAATCACAACCCATACTCTCGATTGAGCCCAAGGGGTAGGAGCCCGACGAACAGGTGGTCGAGGACGCAGAAGAAGATTTCCTCACCCCTCGAACCTTCGTCTCCCCCCAGGAATCAGATGCAATGAAGTCCACATTCGAAGAAATCGAGCAGGCCGTATTGATCGAGAATCTTCCGGAACGAAATGTATACCTGGGAATGGGATTAACCCCCGAACTCAGGAAAAACCTCATTCAATTTCTTATTGATAACATTGATTGCTTCTCTTGGTCCCACTTAGATATGACAGGGATCCTACCGGAGATAATCACCCATCGACTAAGTGTTGACCCCAGGTTCAAACCGGTGAAACAAAAAAGGAGACCTCAGTCCGAGGTAAAGCATGCATTCATAAAAAATGAGGTAACCAAACTTCTCAAAATAGGATCCATTGGGGAAGTAAAATACCCTGAATGGCTAGCCAACATAGTGGTAGTCCCCAAAAAAGGGAATAAACTTAGAATGTGTGTAGACTAGAAGGATTTGAACAAAGAATGCCCTAGATATTCCTTCCCACTGCCCAACATCGATCGATCGATGCCACGGACGGCCACGAGATCCTTACTTTTCTCGATGACTACTCCGGGTATAATCAAATTCAAATGAACCCGGAGGACCAGGAAAAGACTTTGTTTATCACGAAATATGGTACATATTGCTATAATGTAATGCCCTTCGGGCTAAAAAAATGTGGGAGCAACATATCAAAGCCTAGTTAATAAGATGTTCGAACATCAAATAGGCAAATCTATGGAATTTTACATTGATGACATGCTAGTTAAGTCCCTGCGAGCAGAGGACCATTTGACTCATTTGCATGCGACGTTCGATATCCTAAAAAGATACAACATGAAGCTCAACCCCGAGAAATGTGCTTTTGGAGTCGGTTCGGGCAAATTTTTGGGCTTCATGGTGTCAAACAGGGGGATCGAGATCAACCCCGACAAAATCAAATCCATCGAGGAGATCACCGTAGTAAACAATGTGAAAGTCGTGCAACGGCTGACCGGGCGGATAGCTGCCTTAGGCCGATTCATCTCGAGGTCTTCAGATCGGAGCCATCATTTCTTCTCTTTGTTTAAGAAGAAAATGACTTCGCATGGACCCCGAAGTGTCAACAAGCCTTGGAAGAATTAAAACGGTATCTTTCGGGCCCACCCTTGCTTCATACACCAAAGGAGGATGAAACGCTTTATTTATATTTAACCCTGTTCGAGGTAGCGTTAAGTGGCGTGTTGGTTTGAGAAGAGAAAGGTAAGCAATTTTCTATATATTATGTAAGTGGGACCCTTGGAGATGCTGAAACCAAGTATCCGCATTTAGAAAAATTAGCCTAGCATTAATAAGTGCATCTAGGAAGTTGAAACCATATTTTCAATTTCATCCTATATGTGTATTAACTACATATCCACTTCGAAGCATTTTGCATAAGCTTGAATTATCGGGCCGATTGGCTAAATGGGCCATCGATCTTGGAGGGTATGATATCGAGTATCAAACCCGAACGGCTATCAAGTCTCAAATTTTGGCGGAATTCATGGATGATTTTACGCCTGCCGTGCCCGAAGTAGAAAAGGAACTCTTGTTAAAAACGGGCACATCATCGGGGGTATGGACCCTCTTCACTGACGGTGCCTCGAATGTGAAAGGGTCCGGACTCGGTATAGTTCTAAAACCGCCTATGGGTAACACCATTAGACAATCTATAAAAATTTGAAATTGACTAACAATGAGGCCAAGTATGAGGCCATGATTGCAGCTCTGGAACTAGCCAAAGGCCTGGGAGCAGAGGTCATCGAGGCAAAATGTGATTCTCTTCTGGTAGTAAACCAAGTGAATGGAAGTTTTGAGGTTCGAGAATATAGGATGCAAAGGTACTTAGACAAGCTTCAAATGACATTGAATCGCTTCAAAGAGTGGACCCTGGTCCATGTACCTCGAGAACAGAATAGCGAGGCCGATGCTCTCGCAAACTTGGGGTCGTCTGTTGAAGAAGATGACATAGTCCCGAGGACTGTCGTACAACTATCGAGGTCGATGATCGAAGAGGGTCATGCAGACATTAACTCGACAAGTATAACATGGGATTGGAGGAATAAGTACGTCGAGTACTTGAAACATGGGAAGCTCCCCACGGACCCAAAAGAATCGAGGGCCCTCCGAGTTAAAGCAGCCCGATTTTCACTCGACGAGAATGGAACATTGTATAGGAGGACCTTCGACGGACCATTGGCAGTATGTTGGGGACTAGGGGATATTGATTATGTGCTACGAGAAATCCACGAAGGCACTTGCGGGAATCATTCTGGTGCCGATTATTTGGTTCGCAAGGTGATCAGAGCGGGGTATTACTGGGATAGAAAGGAGAAGGACACCAAGGAGTTCGTTCGAAGTGTGATAAATGCCAAAGATTTGCACCGATGATCCATCAACCCGGTGAACAACTACACTCGGTCCTATCCCCGTGTCCATTTATGAAATGGGGGATGGACATCGTCGCCCCCTGCCAACGGCGCCAGGTAAAGATCTATTTATCTTATTTATGACTGACTACTTCTCAAAATGGGTAGAAGTGCAGGCCTTCGAAAAGATAATAGAAAAAGAAGTCACCAACTTCATATGGGATCACATCATATGTCGATTCGGGATTCTCTCCGAGATAACATGCAATAATGGGAAGCAGTTCACCGGCAGCAAAGAAACAAAATTCCTTGAAGATCATAAAATCAAAAGGATTATATCAACGCCTTATCACCCAAGTGCAAATGGTCAATCCGAGTCCACAAATAAAACCATCATCCAAAACTTGAAAAAGAGGTTAGATGATGCGAAGGGAAAATGGAGAGAAGTTTTGACCGAGGTACTATGGGCATATCGAACAACATCAAAGTCGAGCACAGGGGAGACCCCATTTTCTTTGGTATATGGGTCCGAGGCATTGATCCCAGTCGAGGTCGGGGAACCGAGCGTCAGATTTCAACACACCACTGAGGAACCGAACAACGAGGCCATGAACACCTCCCTCGAGATATTAGATGAAAGGCGTGAGGCCGCATTAGATCGAATGGACACTCACAAACAAAGAATTGAAAGTTACTACAAGAGAAGAAAGAACCTCCGCTACTTTGGAGTCGGGAACTTAGTTCTAAGGAAAGTCACCCTCAATACTCGAAACCCAAATAAAGGGAAACTAGGCCCTAATTGGGAAGGACCGTACCGTGTCCTCGTAGTCGTAGGCAAAGGATCCTACAAACTTGGCACAATGGAAAGGCGAGCGACTATCAAAAAATTGGAATATATTATTGCTCAAACGTTATTATCGCTGAGGTATGCCTTTTTCCCTTTTTCGTTTATATTTTATACTAACTCCTTACATGCGTTCGATTGGAGATATCGAAGTACCTTTCAACTCGAAGACCTTGGGTTTTAAATCATGTGTTGCACTCTTTTCCCCTTAGATCGGGTTTTATCCCAAATGGGTTTTACCAGCAAGGTTTTTAACGAGGCAACACCTATATGCTACGTAAGGAAAACTCAACAAGTATTCAAGGATTATTTTCTATCAACTTCGAATAATGGGGGGCATCACCCTCGGAGGTTACATTTTTGAAGAAAACAAGTCATGCCAAGGAGGGCCTCGATAGGAGAATGTTGTAATGGGCCAAACGGTCAAATGAACCGTGTCCATATAGAATAGTCAAGACCCCGATGGAAAAAACATGTACGCATGTATCGATTACTCAAAGAAGCACTCTTATTATATCGAAACACTTTTGTGCCTCGAAGAAGTCTACTATTTTCACATTTAACGGCTCAAGGGCCAAATATACTCGAATACTCGGGGAATGTCATCGACAGTCAACACGTCGAGCCATCAAAAACTCGAGCCTATAAGACCTCAACGAGGCACACTCGAACTTACAAGACCTCAATGAGGCAAAATGGAACTTATAAGACCTCAATAAGGCATACTTGAACTTACAAGTGCGATCGAGGATATTGCTATGCGATCGCATAGAACAAAAGTTGTCCCCAGCAAATTAACACTATGCGATCGCAGATATTGCTATGCGATCGCATAGAACAAAAGTTGTCCCCAGCAAATTAACACTATGCGATCGCAGATATTGCTATGCGATCGCATAGAACAAAAAAAAAAGACCCCCACGATCTACACTATGCGATCGCGGAGAAGGTTATGCGATCGTGTAGCACTAATTTACTGGGCACCAGAAAATAGAAAACCAGCAATTTTTCTTACGTTCAAAACATCCCGTGGCCTATTCGAAACTCACCCGAGCCCTCGAGGCTCTAAAAAAAATGCACGCAAGTCTAAAAATATCATACGGACTTGCTCGTGCGGTCAAATAATGAAAATAACACGTAAAACTATGAATTAAACTTTAAAACTCATCATTTTCATCAAGAACTCTTATAGTTCATAACTTTTCAACCGGATATCCGAATCACGTCAAACGAACTCCGTTTTTCACCAAATCTCACAATTAACTTTTTAATATCATAACAAATCTGTGCCGGTCTCCGGAATCAAAACACGGACCCGATACCAATGATTTCAAACATTATTTCTTTTCTTTAATTCATAAATATTTCAGCAAAATAATTTCTTTTAAAAATTGATTTCTAAGGCTTGGGACCTCGGAATCCATTTCCGGGCATACGCCCGAGTCCCATATTTTACTAAGGACCTCCCGGGATCGTCGAAATACGGATCCGGGTCCGTTTACTCAAAATGTTGACCAAAGTCAACTATAATCAAAATTTAAATTCTAGAAATCACGATTTCCCATATTTTCACATAAAAGCTTTCCGGTTTCACGTCCGGACTATTTTACGCAAATCGAGGTATTTAAAATTAGTCTATTTATGACTAATAAGCCTAGAACGGAGTCTAAATTCATAAAATGACCCCTTGGGTCATCACAGTATGTAAAATCATATTCACTGAGTTCTATCGCCCATTTAGCTAACTTACCTGATAGTTCATGTTTATGCAATATATTCCTTAGAGGAAAAGCAGTTACTGCAGAGATAGGATGATATTGAAAATAAGGCCTCAACTTTCTAGATGCCATAATTAATTCTAAAGCAAGTTTTTCTAAGTGAGGATATCGTGTTTCAGCATCCAACAAAGATTTTCTAACATAATAAATTAGAGATTGTTTACCTCTATCTTCTTGCACCAATACCGCACTTACCGCCATTTTTTACACGGCGAGATAAATGAGTATCCTTTCTCTGTCCTTTGGTTTAGCCAGTAGTGGTGGATTTGACAAATATGACTTTAGATTTTTGAGATCGTGTTGGCATTCGTCAGTCCACTCAAATTGGTTTTTATTTTTCAATACTGAAAAGAATTTAACACTTCTGAAGATTTAGAAATAAATTTTCCCAAAGCTGCTATCGTTCCTGTTAACCTCTGCACCTCCTCGTGAGTATGTTAGGTATCTCCGCAATGGCTTTGATTTGCGCACGATTCACTTCAATGCCCCTGTTAGAAACAAGAAAACCTAAAAACTTACCTAAAGCCACGCCAAAAGCACACTTTCTTGGATTTAGCTTCATATTATATTTGCGAAGAATTTCGAAAGTACTTGACAAGTGTTGAAAATGATCTCCTGCTTGTGTTGACTTGATTAACATATCGTCGATGTAGACTTCCATATCTTTCCCAGGTGTTCTTGAAATATTTTAGTCACCAATATTTGATACTTGGCCCCGGGGTTTTTAAACCAAAGGGTAGGGGTGGGCATAAAATCCGGAAACCGAATTTCGAACCGAACCGAATTAATTCGGTATTTCAATTTTGATTTTTTCGGTATTTCGGTCTAATTCGGTATTACATTTTCGGTATTTCGGATTTCGGTTCGGTTTTTGGTATTATAATTTTAAAATTTCGGTATTTCGGTATACCGAAATATCGAAATTTTATGGACTTTTTTTTTGGACCCTACCTATATCTAGTTATCTACCCACCCAGGCCCAACCCCAAGCAATGCCCGCCCCCAAGCCCACAGTATAGAACTGTCAAGACCAAACCCTCTTAGTCCATTTTAATATTTATCAAATGCCAAATTAGGTTATCTCTTTCTTGTTTCTTCAGTTCTTCAGACTTCAGAGACCCACGCAGCCACGCACCAGTCAGGCACCCAAACACCAAATTAGGTTATCTCTATCTTCATCTTCACCCACGCATCCAAACACCAAACTTTAACTCTCTCATCTTCAATTCTTCAGTCAGGCAGTCATAGACATAGTCTCATTCACCATTTTCGTCTCCGATCTGGGCGTCGTTGTGTCAGTCAACCCTCTCGTGTTGCTGTGTTGTTGGTGATTCTGAACCGAGTTCCGAGTTCTGACTCCTCACTCAATCATTGGATTGGATTATTTCGAAGCTCAAAGGTCCGGCCAGGTTCGTATGAATTTTCTATGATCTTTATTTTGTGATTGTTTGAGATTTCTTTTTATATTTTGTAAATCGGGTCTCTATTTTTTAGTTTTGAAATTTAATTTATGTGTGGTCACTCTAAAGTTGTGTGTCTATAAATTTATGTGTTTAAGGAAAATTGAATTTGAAAGAGTTTAGGTCAGCATGATTTCTGAACACTGTCCATTCGAAAATTGAATTTAAGAATTTCTGTGTTTTTTTGTGAACATTGTCCGTTCGACTTCATTTTTTTTTTTTTTTGCTTAATTGCTAAATTGTCAATACTGTCTTTACTAGATTTTTGCTTAAGTATACTAGATTGCTCTCTGTTAAGTTATACTAGTTTGTTCCTATTGTTGTCTAAGTTGTGAAGGGGAGCCAAGTTTAAAATGTTCTTAGTGTATGCAATGGAAGTCAAAGTGACATATATATATATATATATATCTAGGATTTTACTCAATATTTTAGGATCACACAATCTTATACTATCTCTATTTGTATAGATGGCAGATGAAAGTTTAAATAGTGTTGTCGGTTCAAGTGAAAAAGCTTACCTATTACTCAAGATAGCAACACCAACACCATACTCAAGATTCTAAGAAAAGAAAAGTCATGCAACTTATATCCAAGGCTTGGAATCATTTTGATAAAGTTGAGGTAAATGGGGTTGGTAAAGCAAAGTGTAGATATTGTAAGCAAGCTTTAGCTTTTTACTCATCTAAGAATGGAACAAGCGGATTGAACTCTCATTTGACTAGATGCAAAGAATACTCACCTAACATTGATAAAGATAAACGTCAAACAAAGATAAATTTTCAATCTTCCCAAAGTGATGAATGATCACTTTGGAAATTTGATCAAGAAGTGGTTAGGAGAGCCTTAATTGAGATGATAGTTATTGATGAACTACCATTTAGCTTTGTAGAAAATGAAGTCTTTATTAAGTTTATGAGAAAAACTCAACCACAATTTCGTCTTCCTTCCCGTAGAACAATAACAAGGGATTTTTATGAAGTTTACGGTGAATTGAAGCAAAATCTAAGAAAGTCTTTAGAGAAGCACAACCAAAAATTTGCCTCACAACAGACACATGGACTTCATTACACAGAATAAATTATATGTGTTTGACATCTCACTTCATTGATAGGGATTGGAAGTTGCATAAAAGAATACTAAATTTTTGCCCTATCACTAGTCATAAGGGTGAAGAGATGGCTAAAGCTATTTCAAATTGTTTGCTTGAATGGAAATTAGACAAGGTATTCACTATTACTGTGGACAATGCTTCTTCAAATGATGTCACAATCAAAGAATTGTCTAAAAAGTTAGATATGTGGAAAACTAATATGATGGGTGGTAAACATCTTCATGTGAGGTGCATGGCTCATATATTAAATCTAATTGTGCAAGATGGTTTGAAAGAAAATGATGCTTCTGTCTCACGTGTTAGAGATATTGTGAGGTATGTGAGAGCGTCGCCTGCAAGGACCTTAAAGTTTAAACAATGGTGTGCACATGTAAAGGTAGAATGTTCCAAAACATAGTGTTTGGATGTTCCTACTAGGTGGAATTCCACCTATTTGATGTTGGATACGGCACAAAACTTTGAAAAGGCCTTTGACAAGTTTCATCTTTTTGATGATGGATTTTCTATTTATCAATGTTCTAGTGAAGATGGTAGTANATGAATGTGAGGAATGTGATACAGTTTTTTGCAAGATTTCACGAGCTCACCAAAAAAGTTTCAGGTTCACGTTATGTTACTTGTGATGCTCATTTTGAGGATGTATCTGAACTTTATTGTCATTTGAAAATGTGTTTACTTAGTGAGGATGAGAATTTGAGAAAAATGGCTGAGCGGATGCAGGAAAAGTTCAAGAAGTATTGGGGTGAGCCTGAAAAAATGAATAAAATGATTATTATTAGTTCTATCTTGGATCCACGTAATTAATTTGAATATGCAGAGGGAGCACTTGAAGAACTTTTTGGGGAGGAAAAGGGGAAGAATAGAAATGCTGAGGTGTATGCTTATATGAATTCTTTGTTTGAAGAGTATCTAAAAATGTATTCAACTACATCTTGTCCTCAATATCCATCTAGTTCTACTTTATCTAATAACACATCTAATACATCTTGTGGGAGTGTTATAACTGCATCATTAATAAGGACGAATCTTCACTTGAAGAAACAAAAGGAAGACAATGGAAGTGGGGGTGCTAAATCCGAGTTGGATAAATACATTAGTGAAGAACAAGAGCCTTTTATTGAAGAATTTGATATCTTAGGTTGGTGGAAAACACATGCTCTTAGATTTTCTATTCTTTCGGAATTGGCTCGTGATGTGTTGGCCATTCCAATTTATAGTGTGGTGTCGGAATGCGCATTTAGTACCGGTGGTCGTATTCTTGATCCATTTAGGAGTTCATTGACTCCTAAATGTGTGCAAGCTCTTATTTGTGTTCAAGATTGGCTTAGAGAAGAGAAGAATCCTATTAGTGTTGAAGAAGACTTGAAGTATCTTGAGGAACTCGAGCTTGGTAAGCTTTAATATTTTGTGTGTATTTTAGTTCAAAATAATATATCATAATTATTTATTTGTCATTTTCATTGACATATTTGATCGAATTATATTTAGATATGGACAACAATGGAAACACTACTAGCATTTCTTGATGTATAGTTGCAAATTGAAACTTGAGTGGTAAGTTTAATACACTATTTGTTTGGTGATATACTTTTGTAGTTTTGTTTTATTATCATCAAAAAATAATATTCTAAATTATGATTTATATATTGTTTAGGTTCAAGTGCAATCATGCCCCGTGCTCGGTTGGCCATTTTCAGAGAAGATTTGCAGCCATTTTTAGAGAAAAGATCTGCAGTGTTTTTGTTATGTTCTGAAGATGTTAGTGCTCCAAATTAGAAATTTAGCATACTGTTAAGTGGACTATAATTTGGGCTGTAACTGGTATTTGTAATTGTAATTTGTAACAGGAAAGTTGGACTGTAATTTGTAACTGAACAGTTAGTGTTTTTGCTGGCAGTGTGGAACGTCTTTGACTGTTAAGTGGACTGTAAGTCCAGTGGAACTGTGGAAATGTGGAACCTGGAACGTCTTTGAATGTTAAGTGGACTGTAAGTCCAGTGGAACTGTGGAACGTCTTTGGCTCTTTGCCCTTGTGAGCTTTATAATTCTTACTTGTGAATGTACTTGTGAATAAAGTCATTCAATATATTTAAGGGGTAGTACTTGTGAAATAATATTTTAATGTTTTAAAAGATTTTATTGACAACATGGGAAAACTTAGTGACTAATAACTCCAGTCCAGTGAATATAGTAGCCAATACAACAAGCATATTTTTTCAGTGAGCACTGAGCAGCATTGAAGTTATCAATACAACAAGCATGTTTTTTTACTTTTGTAGTTCGTCGTTCTTTATCATCACCGAATATTAAACTGATACCGTACCAAAATCGTACCGAATCGAAATAAGAAATACCGAACCGTACCAAAATATTTAGGTACGGTATTTGGTATACACAATTGAGAAACCGAATACCGAAATACCGAACCGAAATTCTTAAATATCGAACCGAAGTACCGAATGCCCACCCCTACCAAAGGGCATAACTTTGTAACAATAAGTCTCCCTGTAATAAAAGAAGTTTTTTCTTCATCTAGGGGATCCATCTTTATTTGATTATAACCTGAATATGCATCTAAAAAACTCAACAACTCATGACCTGCGGTAGAATCAATTAATTGAACTATATATGGTAAAGAAAACTAATATTTTGGACAAGTTTTTATTTAGATCCGTATAATCTACGCAAACCCGCCATTTTTCATTCTTTTTTGGAACCACCACAGTATTAGCTAACTAGTTTGGGTACTTTACCTCTCGTATTGATCCGATTTTTAGAAGTTTTTGTACTTCATCCTTAATCACTTAATTTTTGAAGGACCCTTGCTTCCTTTTATTTTGCTTGACTGGTGGGTACAATGGATCTTCATTCAGTTTGTGGGTCATCACCTCCGGTGGTATACCTGTCATATCTGAATGCGACCAAGCAAAGCAATCTGTGTTAGCTTCTAAAAATTTGACTAATTTACCTTTTATTTCTAGGCTCAATTTCACTTCGATGTAAACTTTTGTGTTTGGTCATTGCTTGAATAGTGTGAGAGTCTCGAGTTCTTCAGTCATTGTTTTGATGTTTTCATTCTCTTCTGGTTCTTAAATGACATCGGGTCTTGAATTTACATTCGTATGTCCTGAACCACTTTCAGCTGAGGTTTGTATTATTATATCCTCAATTGGATTCTCTAGTTTCTATTTTTCATTCGTAACATCATTTTTTGTGCTTGAATCCGCCATCGAATTGATACTTTTAGAAGCCTGTTGATCTTCACGAATTTGTCGAATCCCTCATTGTGAAGGAAACTTAATAACTTGATGCAATGTAGATGGTACAGCATATATATCATGAATCCATGGCTTCTAAGAATCATATTCTAAGCCATGTCAGTGTCTATCACCTGGAATTTCATATCCTTTATAAATCCCTCTGCAAATGTGGTAAGCATTATTTCCCCTTTCATGATAACACTTGAATTATCAAATCCAGATAAAGAACGTGATTTTGGTACCATGTCGTCAGCTTGCATTTCATTCACCACTCTTAGAAGAATAATATTTATGGATCTACCTGGATCAATCAAAACTCATTTTGCATTAGTATCATGTACAAGTAAAGATATTACCAGCGCATCATTATGAGGAATTATCAAGCCATCTGCATCATCAAACGTTATACTGTCTTCATCCAAAACATGGCGAACTCGCTTTCCATGAGTAACCGTGACTTTTGACGTCTTTTTTGCAGCCGTATATGTGACACCATTGACCTCTTCTCCCCCACTTATTACATTGACTGTTCTTTTTGGAGATGGAGGTTTTGGAGGTTCTTGTCTATTCTTCATATACGATTGCCTACTTTTCTCACTGAACAAGTCAATTAAGTAACTCTGCTTTAGCAAATGTTCTACTTCACCTTGTAATATTCTACAATCTGCTGTTTTATGGCCATGATCGTTATGAAACTCACACCAAAAATCTGATTTTCTTCTGCTCGAGTTTGATCTCATTTCTTTTAGGCCACCATACCTTATCTCCTATACTTCTTAAAGAAGCTACCAACTCGGAAGTGCTAACATTGAAACTGTAATCTCCAAGTCTTGCGTCTGTGTTAGCATCGTTGTCTCGCGCATCTCGTCCTTTTCTGATCCTGGATGATGAACCCACATCTTTGTGTCTTGATCTAGGGTCAGACCGTATGTTTTCCTGTTTAGACCATGAATCTTTTCTCGCAGGTCCTATGTAAGGTTCGCACTTGTTTTTCCCGAGCCTTTTTCAGATTCTGAACGTCTCGAACTTGTTCTTTCATCAACCCTGGACTGTGTAACCATGTCTTCTTCTATCCGTGACTTTGTGTTGTACCTGTTGTACACATCATTCCATGTTGAAGTAGGCAATTCTCGCAAACTTTCTTTAAGTCTTCCCGTGGCTTCTGAACTCTTTTCATTTAAGTTGCTTGTGAATGCTATAGCTGCCTAATTATCAGGTATCCGTGGTAGCATCATCTTTTCACGTTGAAATCTATCCACAAATTCCCTGAGTAACTCTGTATCCCATTGTTTTACCTTAAAGATATCTTCCATCCTTTTTTCAACCTTCTGATCCCCCAAATGTGCTTTTATGAATAAATCTGCAAGCTCAGCAAGAAAATCAATAGAGTTTTCAGGTAAAAGAGAATACCATGTTAATGCCCCTTTCGTGAGTGTTTCTCCAATTTTTTTGACCAAAACTGATTCATTTTCCTGCTTGGTTAAATCATTTCCCTTTACGCCAGTTGTAAACGCAGTTACATGATCTTGTAGGTCGGTTGTTCTATCATATTTTGGAATATCGAGTATTTTGAACTTTTTAGGAATTGGTAGAGGAGCCGCACTCGGCTTTCAAGGTTGCTGTGAATATTTATCAATATCCACTCCTTTAATCACGGGTGATACACATGTATTTGTTCTATGCGGTCATTTTGCTCTTTCAGCTCTTTCTGCAAAGTTAGAACCAAATTTTGTAAATCAGAGTAATTTGGTATACTTGGCCTTCCATCACGGGATTCATTGGGAGTTCCTTCGCTTCCTGAATTGGCAATCCTTGAGCGTGGGTTTTCTATGGTTACGGTATTGTTTGAAGGAGGAGTTGGCGGCGCAGTCGGCAATCCCCTAACAAAGGCTTGGAGAGCACTATTCACGTGTTCTGCGATCAATTGTTTTAAAGTGTCTTGTTCAACAGTCTGCTCGTCCCCTTGATGATCATTCGTGTGTGATGTTGATCTTTCATGTGTCCCCTCTCGAGGTTGTCAAGGAGATTCTTGTGGTGAAGGGATTGGTGGAGTTCCTCCCTCCTGTTCGTTATTGTCGTTACCGATTGACATAATTGTTTGTGAGAAAGAAGGATTTGGAAAGTAAAAAAATTATCAGATTCCCGGTAATTGAACCAATTTGTTTAACAAAAAATAGAATTTTTAGTCAAAGTCTATATTCAAAAGAAATTGGACTATTGATAACTAAATATTCCTTCATTCCTCAACAATTCGCTTGAAAAGAAATAAAAATAACAATATGAATTTGCGAACAAGAAATGAGGAACAAAATGATAATCGATTCCTCAAATTACACAGAAAGTTTTTTACGAAGCAAGAAAATATAAGTATATTTTGATAGTGCTTGGAACTTGAACTTAAAAGTGAGATTATGTATCCTTATATAGGAATATCCAAATATAAAATTTCTCCATATTTATGACGAATTCATTATGAGCATTAATTTCAGTAATTATCTGTTATGGTTGGTCATCATTATTGGCACATTCTTAACTATAAAAGATTTGTAACGATTCTGATTCTCTTTCCTTATTTACTGTTGGCTCATAAACCTTTCCTCTTTTTGGTGTTGATTCATTCCGCTCGTGCATCTTCAACAGCTGTTTAGGCTCGATCATTTGTTCTTTACTGTCTCATGGGTGTTTACTCCGCATATTCCTTGCTCCATTAATTTCATTAATGGAATATGACAGTTGTCACTCCATTATTGTTTCACGTATCATACTTTGTCAGCTCAGAAAGATTCCACGTACATTTTTTTCCACCAATACAAACCTCACTTCCAACAAACGCTGACTACTGCAATATCGGACATCAATTTTTAAACTCCCTATGAAGATTTCTAGGTGTTATTTATATTTGGAGAAATTATATCATGTAACTCTTATAGTCAGTTGACTAATATCAGATAAATAACACCTCATTTCTACTTTTATTAAAAAAAACAATGATCTCAATTTGCCTCGAATCTTCAAAGGAATATGCGTCAATAGCTTCATTTATTTCCGAATTGTTGCATAAGAATAATTAGTCATATACTTTAGTCCAGATACCCAGATGCTGCAATTACATAACAAATTGCTACACCTGTTCTGATATATCCCGCAGTTAATTACATAAATTAAGGGCATTAGAATCCAAATTACTACACTGGATTGTTAGTTAATTTTGGATCTTGTTGCTTGAAGTAGACGTATACTAATTATCTTACTGAAGTGGGAGTGTTGCACTGTGCTCATTGGTTTAAACTTTAAACCTCATTAAAGCTAAAAAAAACCAAGGAAATATAAAAACTGATCCGAGATTGGTAATAGAATTAACCTGAACAAACTTTGTTCTTTTTTTTTTTTTTTTTTTTGTAACCC